>LUGF01009850.1:251669-265068 GCA_001625245.1 Calycopis cecrops
CCTGTTGCGGTCCGAGGTACTCAGCTAATTAGTGCTATTATTTACACTAGACATATTATGATAATGCCTATCATGGCGTTTATTTTGTAATACGCTATTAATGAATACGATAATGACTGTTTTTAATTATGACGTTGATTGATTAATTTTTTCATGCAAACAAGCTCGTAATAAACCATGGTATAGATAAGGAAGGACACGGATAATACGATTCGATCCTTGACTACCGAAGCCCATAGACACCCGCATAAGTTATACAGATGAGTTACCCACCTTCCTCCTTCCCACTCCATGCGCCATCGACTACTTACACTCCGATGTAACGCCACAGCACCTCTTCCCCGGTCGTACCGGCTTTATTCGGCTGCATGTAGCATGGTACCTCTTACTAGAACTCTCTTACTACTAGTAGGTAATAGGAAAAAGTGGTATGCTGAATGTTAACGAATGTTACAGCTTCTCTCATTTCGTGTGAATTGTGAGTTTCCGGTGGCCAATAGGAGCGGAGGGGGACGAATAAAAAAATGCGTATTTTATTAAAAAAATACATAATTTTCTACGTTTTTATAATCAAAATATTATGTTTGTATTCTGCAAAAATGACTGCCGACAAATTAATACATCACAAATTCATCTTATTTTGAATTTGGATGTTTAATTTTCGGACGCTAAGCCCACATAATTAGTCCCTTCGTTTAAATTGCGGATATTTGAATGTCAAATCCGGTTTATTTTTTTATTAAATAATTGATGATCACAGAGATATGAGCAGCAGGAAGTTTTTCCACAGGTTTTTGACTATTAAAGTCTGAGTTGGATGTTTGATCTTGTATTTTGCTTCATCGGTAAATAAATTAGGAGGCCGTTTTTTGTCTAAGTTATCGTCTGCCTAGGTTATTGTGCCAAGGACAGAAGCCTATTAAAAAAAACTAACAAAGTCCTCCTCTTTATAATCTACATATTAATACGCGAAGTAAAAACTTTGGAATTTTTTTTATGAATCTTGCGCGGACTGAGGAGTATGAAATATTGACACACTTACAGTTTAAGTGTAGGAGAAGTGTAGAAAGCTAAAAATTTTACAATAATGCTTATAAAGTATATTAAATCAATAAATAAAATATTTCGCACATTACCATGCATTTGACACACACAAACACGTATTTGTTGTCATTCATTGCATTGAAAGATCATTGCAGCGAGTCGAATATGACAATAAAGGTATAAGTAAATTATGATTTGGACCTACGCCGCGCGCCGTTTGAATGATGCGGTTCAGACAGATATAGCAGTAATATATACATATATTATCTACATTATATTTTAACAATTTATATCAAATAACTTATAATTTAAATTTATTTTAGTCGACCACTGGGTAACCACTAGTTAATATAGATGTAGATACATACAATGCACGTCTAATTGACTAGAAAAGCCATGCAAACGTATCCGGCGAGTAACAGCAAGTAACAAGGACAATTTTAAAACAACGTAACGTTCGGAGTCACGTCCATATATAAACGTATCGGCTGAAGACAACTGGTGGTGCATGTCGCAGCTAGTTAGCAGAGCAAACGGTCTCCGGCGCCCCGGCAAATTCAATTTGCGACGGACGCCCGGTGGCTGTCGGCTTCCATATAAAAATCATATTCACATTTATATCATATATCACCATTTTTACTGGCACGTTTAGTAACAAGCTTTTATAAAGCACAGTAAGTGTATTTAAACATACTTTTTGCGTGTGGGGTATGAAAAACGAATAGTGACTACATAAATATAATCTTTTTTTTGTTGACGGGAATAACAGGATCCCCCCAGCGACAGGCTGGCCTCGAAAAGGTCAGACTTCTCCTCCTTGGAGACAGTCCGGTGGTCTCTGAACAGTCCCTACTACGTCGTTGGAATCGTGCAATGGGGTTATTTTTCTATCCCGACCTCTGGCCCTCGTACTCCAAAGAAACACACCACCAAAATATGGCATTTGTCTTCTTAGAAAAAGCCACAAATTGGCTTTTCCCAAGTAGACAAATGCCATTCGGCATTGATTCGGCAATATCCGTGGAGTCTACTCTTTATATACGTCTTAAAATAAAAGAGGATAAGAAAAGAGAGAGACACAAATTAGGAGGGAAGGCGCGTTAGAGTATGAGATAAGAGGTAAATATGAGCCCAATCGTACCCAAGATTCCACCTTGTATTGATCATTCAGGGCTGTGTAGATTAGAGCTATGTTTCTGCTAAAACAAATTGTAGCTTCTTGCACTGCAGATGGACGCCGAATACCCACTTAAACCGTTTGATGTTGGCAAACAACCGCATTTTGTGCCGAAACTACCAAAGCAAGAACATGAAATTTCCCTTTCCTTGAGTGAGGTTAAGAGATGATTTTTTAAAAAATTTATGCCTATTAGTGTAAGGTTTGCAGATTTGTATAAAACAATCAATAATTATGCGTGTGGAACGGCAACACATTGCTAATATTACTACAACACAAACTTACTAACGCAATATTGATCTACACAATATGTACTGGAAAATAAAGGTGATTACCCAAAGTCGCTTTGGCCATGTTGAAAAGCCGTATGAGTATTACATTTTATGGTGACTTGCGTTTCGCCGCGGCGAGATTAATGGCGGCGCGCGCTCGCGGCAATTACACGCGCAATGTGGCGGCAGCGGGGCGGGATCACGTGCTTAGCTCATCACTAGAACACCGGTAGCGATAAATAAAATAACGCCGAACAATATGTTTATTTTTGTGCCCGTCACTACCTTACAACGATAAGGATAAGTAAAATAACGACAAATATAATAAATACTGTTTATTTTTGTGCCGTTACTTTACAACGATAAGAATAAGTAAAATATATAAAGCAAAATATAACACATATTTGCTTATCACTATAAAACTCTGTGACGGCAAATAAAGTAAATAACGTGAAATATAATACTGTTTATTTTTTTGCCTGTCACTAAATAAAATAAATATCGCAAAATATAACATCTTTGCTCGTCACTACAAAACTCCGATAACGGAAAATATCACGAAAAATAATACCGTTAGGTCTTGCTCATCACTACAAACAAAATAATATCAATAAAGTTCAAAGCGATACAAAAATAAACGTACATACATATTATTTTTCTGCCCGTCACTACCTAGCAACGATAAGGATAAATAAAATAAATAACGCCAAATACAATACTGTTCAGATATTTTTGCTCATCACTACAAAACTCCTATAACGGGAAATAGAATAAATAAAGATTTCTTTGCTCATATATATCGATAAATATTATAAACAACGTTAAAAATAATAGGTACGGTTTAGTAGTTTTTGCTTATCACTAAAAAAATTAACATAAAATAAATAAGTAGCAGTTGTGTAGTTTTTTTAAACATCTGTAGAATTATTATAGATTTGAATAGACTTGAACTGTAACTTCTAAAGAGCGTGGAAATATAAAAAATCAGTAACGTAAAAGTCGTTTTCTGACATAAGTTTTTGACATTTTACTGACGGTTAAAAAAGGATAATGTTATATCGTAACGTAATTAATCTGCAAGATTCGACGATCATGACAATTAGTACTTCGCTCTGACTACGCTATTACGGAACCGCCGCGCTGTTAAGATGTGTTATTATTGTTGGGGAATGATTTCTAAATTAGGATCCTTTTTAATTAGGTTATAGATTCCTTTAACAATACTTTTATTAATTTTATTATTTTATTAATATACTTAAAATTGACACGAACAAAATAGCAGACAAATAATAGACTTAACAATATGAGAGCACTAATCAAAGTAAGGCTAGTTTGTATATAAGTTGGGAGTCTCGACTCTTCCACTGTCATTAATTTAATAAATTGGAAGAGTACTAACTAAGACTACTTAAAATAATTTAGTCTGTGGGTTAAATATTTCGTCAGTAAACATTCAGTTCAGTTTCAGATTGATAATAATATATCTTTTGTTGTTGTTCATACTAAATGAGAGTAGCTGCTCAAACGAATTTTGAATCGTAAAATTTTTAATGTCGCATAAATAAGATGCTTATTTTTTAAGTACCTGTTCTCCAGGAGTCAGCCAGGCGACCTAAGGCTAAACTACGATGCTGAAGTGTGTCAAAAACATCTCATATTATGTAGAGCGAGCTCATTGTCACATCTATCTACAGCTCCGGCATATAACATTACCACATCCATACACTTATAACCTTACCGCTATCATAACACAAGAAATTTCATCAGAAATGGTAATTCACATAATTTCCATCTAGTAGCCCGTGTCCTCAAACATATGAAATATTCATAAAATATTCAAAACGGTTTCACACTTCTTAATTATCTGTGTTTGTACGACGACAGAAAGTTTCACATGTTAGATATTCATTTATGGATACACGCACTTTGCATTTTGAGCAGTTGACAAAATAACCTTTTATAATGCACCAAACTCGAGTCATATATGCAAATAAAATCTCGTATATAATATTTTGTTCTACTTTGGTTCACATTAAATACTTTTTTATAGTATAAGAGGCAAATGAGCAGTTGTACCACCTGATTTAAGTGATCACTAACGTCCATAGACATCCGCAACATTAGAGAACTAACAGACGCTTCGCCGACATTTCAGAAACGAATAAACTCTTACGGACAATAAGTACAGTCTGTGGTATGCTCCGAAGTTACTATTCTACATTTAGGTCTAGTGAAGATAGAAGAATGCTAAAAATAAGTCGGAGCAGGGCATAATTCAGACAAAAGGATAAGTCAGTTTAGGTAATTTTCATTAAAAAATAAAATGGTCTTAAAGAATTTTTAATGATTCGATGGTCTTAACATCAAAAAAGGAATTAAAAAGGATAATCTAAATTGATTTACGTGGCAAAAAACCTGACCGATATTTTCGATTAACCAACTAAACGAGTGCGAGGTAGTACCAAGGTGTATTGCAGCCAAATTGACATAATATGTACACGGTATCGAATATCTCTCACTCACGTGGTACAGTGGTGGTTGTACGCTTTGTGAGTTACGTGTGGCCCATTTTAAAAGAGGAGGAAAGAGTGACGACTTTGTCTACACGCTACGTACGTCTGCATAAGAATTATCACAAAAGAGGCTCATTTCAAAATAAAAATGTAAATTGTATGATAAACAATTTCGCTCGTAAGTGTGATTAAAATAAAATTTTAAAATGTGTAATATGTAACTACAATTACATTACATATGCAAATTTTTATTTACATGTTTCATAATTATTGATAAAATTTTAAGTGTGGTTAAATTATAATTTTGATGTTTAACTTAAATAATATTTAAAACATATTATGTTTTCATAAAACAATATTATTAACTACATGGCTGGCTACACCTAGAATATATCATTCGATTAGTTAACAACTTAGATCATTACTAAATGATCTAAGGTTAACAATTAATAACAACTGTAAAAAGGCAGTGAAATAATACAAAAAAGGTAATATTATAATGAATACTTTTTTGTTATTATTATCAATTTTACTATTAGGAGCACTGGCGTTTAATTTGCAACGCTCGTAGCTGCGCTACAATATCGATGGCATCGTAGCCCGTAGCCGTAGCACGTGCTACGCGTCAGCTGTGCGTTGCAATTACACGCCAAATGACGTACAACTAGTAATTTAGTTTGTCTCCATATTTTACTATGGAAATTTTGTGATATGAAACACACACGAGCGGTTGCTTGTTTGTGTGTTGTTCCAACATTTTCGATATTAATCATGTTGGGAATGTATTATATTGTCAACAATGCGATTTGTATTCGTGCGCTACAATGATAAACTGGTTGGTATATTATGATAATATGATTATGATATATAATATTTAATAGCTTACATTTATTTAAATTGTTTAATATTAGGAAAAGAACACAATTTTTTTATTTATCGATTTTGTTATTTATACTCTAAACATTCATTTTACTTATTTTTGTGTTAAAAATGTATTTTTATTTCATCAGGATATACATTATTGTCTGCCTTTAAAAATAATATGATAATGAGATCTAGGTAGAAAAAAAAATATTTGTACATATTTCAAGCCGATGGCACTCTCAACTATCTCCATACTATCACATCAATCAGTTGATCCGATTCGATGTGAAAGAAGGACAAACAAACACGCTTTCGCATTTATAATATTAGTATAGATTTATTTTTTGATCTGTCTTAGACTTCTTCATATCTCACAGAACTGCTGCCTCAAGGCTTTAGATAGTTTATCTGATAATTAAATACCAAGGAACTATTTAAATAAATTATAAAAACAGTTTTTACTATTTACTTTGTAGTAATACTAATACAGCTGTAACATTTCAATGTTAGACCAGTGAAATGTAAATTATTATTTAATGATTAGGTTGTCTACGCTATTACAGAACACAAGCTACTAAATTTAAAAATCAAAGATTTTTATAATTTATAAGAAAAACAAAAAGACAAGGAGTTATATATACATCTTTAAATTATTATTAAAGGAATTTTCAAAACTTCAAAGAGTTGCATTTAATCGGCAAATGTGCCAAGAGGTTTACGTGACTGAGTCTAAAAAGATTTGTCCCGCGTAAGCTGCCAGTTTTTCCTGTTTTCGGGGTAAGATAGGTCCTTTTAAAGCAATGGTTATCTAAATCCTTTAGCACTCAATGAGACTTGTAGGTAGCCGATCGTTTATTTTATCTTTTGTGGGCCTAGCAGTTTCACAAACGAGATCTCATTGATCTGTCTTTATATGAAGTTAATGTTTTAAACTATTATTACTTCTTGATTTCAAAATAGGTTTATTCAAACATTAATACTGTAAAATAACCATCTTAATTCAGCTTACCAAACTTTTGTGTGTTTACAAAAGATTTTTCATTACATATTTTACAATTCTGAAAAGTGACGAGTGTAAAATCGATATATAATCCGAGGTATAAATTTTAGCCTTTACGTGTATTATCTATCTGCAAGCTATTTTAAATAATATATTATCTGTTAAAACAGTTTTGTATTTACTATTATACACGTTCATAAAAAGAAATCTTTGAAATCGGTATCGATATTTCCGGACCGATACGTCCTTGGGATCTACAAAATAAGAGTTTAGTCGTCTTTAGTAAAAGTCGGCAACGCGTCTGTAAGTCCTCTGGTGTAGCGGACATCTATGGGCGTTGATGATCATCATTTAAATCAGCTGGCCCAACTGCACGTTTGCCTCTTTGCCTTTGTTATAAAAAAAAATATTGTTTCCAAAATAAGTATGGGTAATCTTAATTAAAGCTTAGTACTATTCTGTATCTTTTTTAAAATCTATAAAATAAAGGTTTTTTTTGCAGTTATCTCAATAAAGAATATTAATATTGTGTTTATATAGTTGTTGTTTTAGTTCGTACATTATGCAATATTACGTTAACCTCAGTGAAAGTTGTAAAAATCTTTTGTAAGTCAAAGTCACTCGGAATGCGTGGCAAAGCGAAAAAAAATCAAAGCGAAAATAAAACGTGAGCTGAAGCAATCGGCGTATACAGGTGCAGAAATGTTTCATGATTTAATTTGGGATTTAGGGACTTTTGTATCGAATGTGTTGTGTCTACACGTCGCTTTGGCGGAAATATTTACGCGAAATGTCATTAACGATGTTACATCGATTCATCAAACAAGCCACCGTCGCCACAGCCCCACTACAAACAATTACACAAAATATGTACGGTTTTCATACTGCAAATTGCCGATCAAATATCAGGGAAACTGTTTTATTTCGGGACAAATGGTTTTGCGAAATAACAAAATAACCACAGTAAAGCGTCCAGACACTGAACAAACGCACAAAAACAAAATCACGCATGGTTGGGCGCTCCCCGGGCGTTGGAAAAATGAATGGTTATTTTGCAATAATTGTGAGCGTCGATCAGACATGATGCAGGCCCGCTTTTATAATATTTTCGATGACTATTGAATTCTTCGAGCAATTAGCAGTGAAGATATCCGACAACGTTCTGTGTTGTATTTTGCAAATTAATGATGCACGTTATATGTTTTCAGATTATAATATGTCGTGTGATTATTTGCATTCGAATTGGACCTGCATGATAGATAATTGTTTCTCATACAAATAACATATTATACAACGTAGGAATCATATAAGGAAGTGTAATGCGTTTTCGTGATCTTAATATGCACAGACGAAGAAAAAAGAAGAAGAAGAAAAAAACAGAAGAAGTACAGAAGAAGATTCGTTAGTTTAATCACCATGAGTTTTTTTATAGTATAAGGGACGAGCAGTCGGAGCTGTTTTGGTGACTACCAACGCCCATCGATATACGCATAGGGATGCGTTGCCCTCCTACCTCCTCCTCACTCTATGGTGGCTACTTATAAACCGCATAAAACGCGACAGCACAGCCATCACTTTACGCCGGTATCGTTAAATCCATGTACGGTTGGTTTTTAATATTACTACTTTGGTAGGAGAAAAGTAGATTTACCCTAGCTGTTATCACCATCACTTATTTTCCAAACACTCAATATTGCCTAGCCTAACCATATGAGCCTAATCAAAAGTATTTTCTGCCTACACGTCGTGTTTACTATATGAAGCCTGTAAGTAAAAATAACAAAACAAAGGCGGGACAAAGTATTAACACATTGACGCCGTACGTAGAACAAGCGTATGGAAGAACGTGTGCAATTCGAGGCGAAATTCGTTAAAGGTATCGCCGAACCGACGTCGCGCTGCGTGGGGAATACCAAGCAGATCAGCAGGTCTCGCCAGATATTTGCTGACTCATGCGCTCATCTCCTAATGCTTCGTGGCGGCTTTCGTACATTGTTTTTCTTAAACATTTCTTGGAAATTTCTTTACTTTCATAAGGTGTTATTGGCTTTTACCAATGACTATGCATGGAATGTTGATTTTTATGCCATATTAGGACAAAAATACGATTGATATTAATATAGATCATCAATACTTAAATCGTGGAAACCCCACTAGATTTCTAAGAGTTTAGAGCAAAATTATATCTAGTCGGTTGTTTATCTAACTTTACCTACAAACGGCCTTGTTGATAACAATATCAGGTTAAGACGACCGTTTTCCAGAGCTAAAATTGCTTTAGTAAAACAGTTTTTTTAATTTTTTACAGCATACGAACAATCGTTACATTTCATTGATGCGAATACACAAAATGATAAATAAAATTTCTTTATATTGTATTATACTATCAGCGATTGGAGATTTCACATAATTATGTAAAATCAATGTCTTCCTTATAGTACATATTAACGTCGGCGGTATTTATTTTCTTGGTAAAACACAAGTTATGTTCTTATAGCCTATATCTGTGAACAATAATTTCATTCAACATCACTTAGTATTTTTTGGCTCAAAGTATAACAAACGTACATAAAATTACTTATTTATAATATCAGTAGGATAGTAGGGTGTCGCTAAACTTATTCTTATACCTACTATTATATACATTAAATTGCACTGTCAGTATTCTTTTGTCCCAAAAGTGAAAATGTTTAACCGCGCGCTAATCCCAAAGAGAATATACCCCCGTTACTTCTCGCTTCTTTATCGTACCGTTGAAATCGTACTTCTTTGTGAGTAATCCCTCCACGTTCCGGGCATGTCGCCGACGAAGATAGAGCACGATCTTCACAAATAATGTCACATGCGATTCGTTTCGGAGTACGTGACTCGCATCGCGCGGCCGCACCGTGCCATGCATAATGGGATAAATATGCTGCGGTTATGCCCACACATGGCCCTCAAATTAAGTGAACGCAATTTGCCACACGCGCCATATTTTCTTGCGTGAGGCTTATGTAATCAATTATCTAATTACATTAACTGAGTAGGTGGTACGCGCGGCTTCGTCTGCGATGGTTAATGAACTGAATGCTTCAGTCTGAAGCACCCTGTTCTTTACAAGCTTTTATTTTTAAAGTGAAAATTACTTTAGCACTGTTGGGACAGGGAAAAACATTAAGTGTGTCCACTAAAAACTTAAAACTATCATGTTACATAGATCTTATTGTTACATGATAGTTCTACTACAGTGAGATCTATTTAGGTTTTTCTGTTTATATTTTAACTTACTTTTTAGTTCAGAGCCTAAGGCGTAAAAGAATAGAATAGTATCGAAAATCTTTATTACATAATAAAATAAAGCCTCATCACAGATGCAATAAATTTTGTTCATTTCTCGGAACCGCACGAATCACAGCACAGCTGTCACTTCACGCCGGTCACCTGTAAGTGAGAGGTACCTCCCGGGTCGTGCTGGCCCAATTCGGCTGCATGTAAACATTTGGTGTGGCACTACCTCTTACTGTTATTAAAGTTTCGACAATAATAAAAGAAATGTTTAATTGTCTCTGAATATTACTTTGGCCAGTTGTTTATTTTTTTTCTAAATAGTTTAAACAATATGTATATAAAAGTTATTAATATGATAAACCACGAAGTATTCAAGTTATGAATAAACACATATTTTATATTAATAATACAAATAAATAAAATAGACAATAAAAAAGGGTGACTAGGTACTGTTGTATAATGACGTTTTGAAAAAGATTACGCTTACCTGTATTACGCAATAATAGCAGATGGTTTCAAGATAAACGCTTCGTGAATAGTATTCCATAAGAAAAAAAGTCGTGATTTAAGATGGAATAAAGTTAAATATGTAATTTGAGATAAAAGAGCATCCCATTCTAGATAAGTCTCAGGACCCACGTCGAGTGCCATGTAACTCGTTACGAGCCGCCCGAAGCGAGGTGTGATACAAAATCATCAATCTTGCCCGAGATTGTACTATTAAATGCCTCTTCGGTCTTTTCCCTCCAACTCCAGACCAGAAACAAATGTAAAAAGTTGTGTGATAAGTTCAATTTGAATTTGTAAAGCCCCTTTCAGCGTTTCTCGCCTGTTTATCTCGGTGTGGAGAGAACGAATAATACAAAAGTAGGAGATAGGAAATGAAGATGTGGAAAAAAGTGTCGGGTGCGGAACAAACGCGGAAAAGTTGCCGTTATCCGGGAGACAAGTTAAATCGCAATTTATTAGGGCGTACGGCGGGCTTAGTGCGCCGGGCCGCGCGCCCGCTGGCCGCTCACCTACGCGTCACGAGTACGGTCAGCAGCGAAAGTTGACACGTCCAGATTTTCATAACAAGTTTATATATCATCTATGCTTGAAAGCAAGGGTGCTGAACATACTGTATGTTATGTTACAACATAGCACGTACAGTTAGCATAGAACGTGGGCATATCTAGATTTTCATAAATTTATGTATCATCTGGTGGTAAGCGTATCGAGCGAACAGTCTGTATTTTAAGTGAAAGAGGACAAATGAGCTGTCTTTTGATTACTACTGACAATCATGGACAACTACATGATTGTTACGCTGACGCTTTGCCCTGCATTCCCTCTCCCGATCGTGCCTCCGCAAATGTGCTGCAATTTAACATGGAACTGTCTCTTACAAAACGTAAAAGAGTTAAAATAATGCAGCACAATGTGTACAGTCAGCATCTAAAGTGATAAAGTAAAATGTCTGTATATTTTTCAACAACTGTACATCTCATCCATGCTTGGCGTTAAGCGTGATGAGCCAATAGTTTAATATATTACGTCATAACATGGACAGTGAACTAAAATGGCCACGTCTAGATTTTCATAACAACTACATATATCATCCATGAATGGCGTTAAGTGTGTTGAGCCAAGTGTGTGACACTGTATAACATGTACAGTCAGCATGAAAGTTGACACATCCAGATTTCATAACAACCGTACATCATATCGTCCACGCCCTGCAATAAGCGTGCTAAGCGAACTGTGTGTCATAACACATCACTATATCCATAGTCTGCATCGAAAGTGAACATATCGATTTTTACAACAAAATACCTTACCGACAAGTTATCAGGATTTCGCTATCCACTCTCATAATCTCAATTTCAACATAGACTTCTCTCTCCTGCCTTCCATCTTACGGCAATCTTTTCATAATTCCCTTTATATCATTGTTGTCTGAACAACCAATAATAACTATACATAAAAAAGGTATGTGTTTTAGACTGTACAACTGAAGTAAAACTTAATAATTTAATACACAAATTCATTACCCTATCTACAAACACGTCCTATGATATTTATTTTTTTAATACAAAAAGGTTTCACTTAAATCGAATTTAAATTTTAAATTTGAGTGACAACTTCCGTTGGCCTCGCGCGACCAACACATTCTTCTAATACTCTCGCTAGCTTACTCCCCAAGTCAAGCGGGCGTAAAGAAGTTTTACTGTAACAATATCATCTATGCTTGGCGGAACGCGGGTTAAGCTAATTATGATACTTTGATACAGCAAGATAAAGCACAGTAGTAAACTTGGCGAGCGGACATCGCATTTCGCACTAACCGTTCGACATATTTACTTCTGCCAAGATGAACACTTTAGCCGAAAAAATGCCAGCTTGTTCATTTTCTCTACATCTAATATATAAAATTCTCGTGTCACAGTTTTCGTTGCCATACTCCTCCGAAACTGCTTGACCGATACTCATGAAATTTTGTGAGCATGTTGAGCAGGTCTGAGAATCGGCCAACATCTATTTTTCATCTCGATATTCCCACGGGATCGAAAGTTACGCGGGTGAAACCGCGGGGCGCAGCTAGTAGGTATATAAAATTCTCGTGTCACAATGTTCGTTCCCATACTCCTCCGAAACGGCTTGACCGATTCTCATGAAATTTTGTGAGCATATTGAGTAGGTCTGAGAATTGCCCAACATCTATTTTTCATCCCGATATTCCCACGGGATCGAAAATTACGCGGTTGCAACTGCGGGGCGCAGCTAGTAGGTATATAAAATGCTAGTGTCACAATGTTAGTTACCATACTCCTCCGATACAGCTCGATCGATTCTCGTGAAATTTTGTGTGCATATCAGGCAGGTCTAATAAGCGGCCAACATCTATTTTTCATTTCAATATTTCTATGGGATCTACACATTCGCAAGTGAAACGGCGAGCAGCTAGTAGATAGATAAAATCTTTATTTGCAATCAATTAATAAATTGAGTTACCATCTGTGCTGCTACAACACAAATGGGTAAGTAATTCTGTGCAATTGATGAACCAATTGAACTAAGTGCATATATTAGATCCACTGATTGTCAGTAATACCACTGCCTGATGTGTTAGGGAGCGGAACTCTCAAAGTGATTTTAATAATAATAATAATAATAATAATAATAATCATCTTTATTCAGACAACAAAGGCCCACATTTAAGTTGTTAGTACAATAATCCTTAGGAACTAGTGTTAGTAAATTCGTACAATTTATTCTA
>LUGF01009850.1:291321-309819 GCA_001625245.1 Calycopis cecrops
CCTCTTGTTCCAAATCATCTTCTTAATTATTAATTCTTCAATCCTATCGGTTTATTCTATGTGTCCGTGAAGTTTAAAGTTACTCCTGCCGCTATTGCGGCAGGAGTAACTTTCTCAGATTTTTCGCATTCGGGCGTTATTAAACACTGGGCGTTAAACGCCATACCTACCTTATAATAATAATAATAAAGAATACTATCTGTGGACATATCACACTACGTCAGCCTTGCCCCGTGCTGAGTACCGTAAGAACTTGTGTTATGGATACTAGACAACGGCAATATATTTGATATGTTTTATAAATTTAAGAAATTTTATATATTTGAGTTTAAGAAATTTATTAATCAAAAGCATTACAATTCACTTAAATGAGAAACAACATTTAACGCACTCTTTATTTTATCACAAAGCGTGCGGTGCGATATTTAAGATTTTTATTATAGAAATACATATAAATACATTGATAAACAACCATGACCAAGGCTGGATTCGAACCCGCGATCATGTAACATGCTGCGTCTGTAACACTGCGCCAACCTGGTGGTGAAACTACTGAACTACTTCTAAAACTTACTTCTTAACAGAGGTAGCGCCATGCTGCACGCAATTTTAGTGTGTAGCCGAATTGGGCCGGCGCGCCCGGGGAAGTACCTCTCTCTCACTTAACACCGACGTGAAGTGACGGCAATGTAAATTGTCGTCGCGTTTCGTTCGATTTGTGAGAGCTCCGGTTGGCCCAACCCCCCCCCCCCATTTCATGGTAGCACGGCCAACTATAAGATTACCCCAGGAGGGTACTGGCACCCGTGGTGCCGGAGAATCCCTCCCTGGACCTCCAGTCGCAAGCTCTGTGTTTGTGCCTGGAAGCCTAGGCTGCCCCGCGTATTCTGGGGGGGGGGCAACGCTGTTCTCTATCATACAAAAGCTAGGGGCAAGATGAGCAGAAAGCCAGAACTACCCCCAACTCAGATCTCCATGGAATTCTGCAATATACGGGGCTTGCATTCTAATTTAAACGCCGTCCACCTCCATCTGGGAATGGCGAAGCCGGCTCTGCTCTTTCTCACAGAAACGCAGATAGCTCCTCCGACTGATACTTCTTACTTAACCTATCCGGGGTATAAACTAGAACACTCGTTTTCTCCTCGGGCTGGAGTGTGCGCTTACGTCAGGGAGAATATCTGCTTTCGCCGCCTTAGCAATCTTGAGGATCGGGATCTATACATCCTTTGGCTGCGTGTAGATAGTGATGACCATCCCCGCGTCTACGCCTGCCTATACAGATCCCACAGCGGAAATGCCGAAACTGATCGACTCATGGAGCACATTGAGATGGCAACTGATTCCTTACTGAAACAGATCCCAACCGCAGAGGTCGCGATACTTGGTGATTTCAACGCCCATCACGCCGAATGGCTCAACTCACGTACAACCGATCATGCGGGAAGATCCGTCCACGACTTTGCCTTGGTTTATGGTCTAACACAACTGGTCTCTTCGCCAACTCGAATCCCAGATGTAGAAAATCACTCACCCTCTTTACTGGACCTTGTGTACCTGTCGAAGCTCCCCTTGGCTCGTCAGACCACTGTCTAATTCGGAGTTTGGTGCCCATCACACGCCCTACACGGCCACGTTTCCATGGTTGCCGTCGGGTCTGGCACTACCGATCAGCCGATTGGGACGGAATGAGGCTCTTTTTTGCTTCCTACCCCTGGGGCCGAGTTTGCTTTTCGTCGGATGACCCTGACATTATTGCTGCCTCTATTACTGACGTTATGCTACAGGGAATGGAACTGTACATACCATTCTCTATGGTGCCGGTTGGTGGCAATTCGCAGCCATGGTTTGGTCGCTCCTGCAGGCTGGCTATACGCCTTAAGCAGAAATGTTACCGGGCCTGGGCTAATGCCTGGGCTGTGTCAGGATGTCAATACTAGCCAACTTAAAAAAGAGTATAACTCGGCTTCTAGGTCCTTCAAAAGAGTGATAACTAAGGCAAAGTCGGAGCATATTGGCAGAATTGGCGAGAGATTAGTTCGCCTTCCCTCGGGAACACGTGCGTTCTGGTCGCTCACCAAGGCTGTCTTAGGAAATTTCAGTTTGCCATCCCTTCCCTCCTTGCAGAGGTGTGATGACTCGTTGGCCCACGACGCAAAAGAAAAGGCCGATCTTCTAGGCTCTCTTTTCGCGTCCAACTCGACACTGGATGATCAAGGTACCTCACCGCCTAATATCTCGCGGTGCAACCATGCTTTGCCGGATATCAAGTTTCGGCAAAGCGCAGTGCGAAAAGCACTTCTCTCCCTTGACGTCCATAAATCGAGTGGGCCGGATGGAATTTCACCGATTGTGCTGAGAACTTGTGCTCCTGAGTTGACTCCGGTCTTAACGCGTCTTTTCCGATTGTCTTATTCTCTTGGCGTCGTACCAAAAGCATGGAAGATAGCTTTGGTGCATCAAATACCCAAAAAAGGAACTGCTCAGATCCGTCCAACTACCGACCTATAGCTATAACCCCCCTTCTGTCAAAGATCATGGAATCGATCATCAACTGCCAGCTCCTGCGTTACTTGGAGTATCACCAGCTGCTTAGTGACCGCCAGTACGGTTTCCGTCAAGGTCGCTCGGCGGGTGATCTTTTAACTTTCCTTACTCACCGGTGGGCGGAGGCAGTTGAATCGAAGGGGGAAGCATTGGCGGTTAGTCTTGACATAGCGAAGACTTTCGATAGGGTTTGGCACAAAGCTCTTATCTCTAAACTTCCTGCTTTTGGGCTTCCTGTGAAATTAAGTAACTGGATCGCCAGTTTTTTGACAGACCGGAGCATCAAGGTCGTTGTCGACGGTGTACGCTCGGATCTCATGGCTGTCAATTCTGGCGTTCCACAAGGCTGTGTCCTGTCTCCCACCTTGTTTCTCCTGCATATGAATGACTTGCTGCTGACCAGTGGCGTCCATTGTTATGCGGATGACAGCACGGGTGACGCCTTATATACTGGCCGCGCCAATATTTCACAGGAGCACGTCATTACACATAGGAACAAACTTGTGTCTGAGGTCGAGTCTTTGTTAACCAAAATCTCGGATTGGGGCCGACAAAATTTAGTCCAATTTAACCCTAATAAGACTCAAGTTTGCGCGTTCACCGCAAAAAAGACCCCCTTCGTCGTTTCTCCTCGTTTTGAGAATACGCCCCTAAAGAATACAGCTAGCATTGGAATACTTGGCGTCGACATATCGAGCGATGTTCAGTTCCGCGGTCATTTGGAGGCGAAAGCTAAATTATCATCGCAAAAGCTTGGTGTGCTGAGTAGGGCGAAGGCATACTTCACGCCGGCCCACCGTATGAAACTATATAAAGCCCAGGTTAGACCCCACATGGAGTACTGTTGTCATCTCTGGGCAGGCGCACCTCAATACCAGCTTATACCATTTGACCGCATCCAACGTCGCGCAACTCGAATCGTTGACGACCAAGTTCTTTCCCGCAAGCTTGATACACTTGCCATACGGAGAGATGTTAGTTCGCTGTGCATCTTTTACCGTATTTTCTATGGGGAGTGTTCCGAGGAATTGTTCGGACTAATACCTGCAGCTAAATTTCACTATTGAACTTCGCGTCAAAATTCAACTTTCCACCGGCACCATCTAGACGTTCCGAAGTCCACTACTGTGCGCTTTAAGCGCAACTTCATCCCGCGCACTACTTCTTTGTGGAATCAGCTGCTGCCCTCGGTATTTCCGGACCGATACGACTTAGGGATCTTCAAGAAAAGAGCCTACTCTCATCTTAAAGGCCGGCAACGCAACTGCAAAACCCCTGGTGTTGCAGATGTCTGTGGGCGTCGGAAAACACCATCATCTCGGTGACCCTACTGCTCGTTTGCCCCCTGTACTATAAAAAGAAAAAAAAAATAACCAATCGTCTATATGGGATTTAAGGTGTTAAATGTATGTATAGACTGAACTTATACATAAATCTAATATTGTATAAATGTCATAATTTACGCTATCACAATACACAGTCTAGTAACACTCAGTATACCAGGTAAGTATTAATTGACTTGCTGATTAACGTTACAACATCTAAGTGATCCGATCGAAGGGAGACTAGCTCTAATTAGTAGTCACTTGTGCCAGCACGCCGCACGCCCTCTTAATTATTTATGCGCTGCAGGCTGAATAAGGAACACACTTTTGCCTCTGTGCCAAAATTAATATCAAACAAAATGTTATCTATAATTAAACGTTATTATAAAATTGCCAAGTTTTATTATAGTCCTTATTTTAGAATCTAAATTAACTTCCCGTATGTTTAATAAAAAGCAAACAGATAAAGCAGGAGACTGCGGGGGTGAGGGGTCGCGGTCTCCATTTAGTACAAAGGGCCACAGAAACGCGGTCGGAAAGTTTTAATATCCCTCCGATTAGATTCAGCCGCAGCCGGGGACGAAGGTAAGGCCGGACGGAATGAAGGGAAATATTTTACTATTGAATTCAAATATCCAATGGTAAGAAAATCGGCTTACAGGCACTGGTTTACTTCGTACTTTACGCTATACATATGACAGTGTATTGAAGATTTTGATTGTAAATAATAGGTAAACAATTTTGATGTATGTATTGTGTTTTTTTATATATTATGCTAATCTTTTTTTATGATACGATTTAGTTTACTGAAAAAAAGTATAAAGCAGGACTAATTGGTTCTGTATTTTTTCATTTTTTAATACTTTATTAAAAAATCAATGTTTTGATTTATTTACTTATTTCATTTAATAACACATTTACACAAAATAAAACAATTGTTAGAAATTTACAATAGGCTATTTGATAAGATTTTGAAAACCATCTTATATATTATACTTTAGAGCTTGAGGAACTTGCAAAAATATCTCATATTTAATTTTGATAGGTGTTTTTAAAAACCACTTTAAAAATGTATTAAAGTATTTAAAATTCCCTGCCAAAACAGTAATTTTAGCAATGAAACGCGCGATATGTATCGATTATGAAGTAAAATGATGAACTACTCATAACTAAATAATCGACAAGATATCATTGGAAATGAATCTAAAACAGATTTATATAAATAAAAAAAAACAGCAAAACGACTAAGCTGACTGATCAACTATGTTTACTATCCATTGACGTCATAAAAGATTTAACCAATCCAGAAAGTTTCCTGTCACGAGACGAATCTAAAAATAAAAGTATTTTATTAATAATTTAATTAATATTTTAAGGCGACGATACTGCAAAATGGTTTACAAATTTATAATATATAAGGATGATAACAAATAATACTTAGGTACTTTTTCACACAGCCAAATAGCCTATTGAGAAAGCTATTAGGTACTTCATATTTTACTTTCATTTAACAAATATACATTAAATATTGTACCTAAAAATTGTATATATTAATATTACGTTTATGGTATGGCCAAGATTGTAAAGTATTTACCTATGTTATAGTACTTATACATAATTATAAATTTATAACCGTTATAAAATATATTTTTTAGCTGTCCGACCTCCTTTCCAGAGTTTGGGGACAGTAGGGTGTGTTCCCGAGCATACGAAATAGGGAAGAATCTCAATCCATATTCGATCGGCAGGATCTCCGCTGAGCCGAACTGACAAGCTGCCGAACTGTTTTGCATTTATATAAACACCTCCCCGTCGATGGTCGTGATAACGCCAACAACTTTTGATGAAATCTATAGTGATGCTTATAATATGATGTCATATCGGATACTCTTATTACTGTAAGAATCATACGACGATAGAATATTTTGTTTCGAAATGTTCCAAAAGTGTTTAGGTAAAACGTTTTAAATTAATCACAAATTATAAACTAAAAGTAGGCTACTATAGTTACTGTAATTAGGTATATAAATTAAAGCATATAATTACTAAATTGAGAAATAGTTGAATATAAAAAAGTATAAGTTTTTTATGGTATAGGGATGCAAACGAGCAGTCGGAGCCTTTTAACAACAAGACTCCTATATTATAATTATGTTAGAATAAAAAAAATACCAAGGGATATTTCCAATTAAAAACTTTCCAACTCCCGAAACTCTATCTCTATTAATTAGAATTTAAATTTGTCGCTGAATGTTCGTATCATCCACATATTGAGTATACACGTAAATGATACAAATGCTGTTGAGTTT
The DNA here is from genome assembly GCA_001625245.1 of Calycopis cecrops. Lineage (NCBI taxonomy): Eukaryota > Metazoa > Arthropoda > Insecta > Lepidoptera > Lycaenidae > Calycopis > Calycopis cecrops. The sequence goes on from LUGF01009850.1 coordinate 297,503, forward strand.
TATATTAATATAATCTTTTTTATCTATGCACCATTTTTAACAATAAATTTTAACCATTCATTGGGCGATCTACAAAATAGGCGTCGAACTAACAAAAGCCTAAACGGAATGGGAAATAATGCACCATAATTAATGGTTCTATTGTATTAATTTCATTTGGCGTTTATAAAGGGGTGTATGTCACTATTTACTAGCCGCTTATGTGGTGGTACTGACAGGAAATAGCGGGCGAGAGGGTGACTGGACCTTCATCAAGTGGTTGACTGGTATTAGAGCGAACAATTGTTTCCCTTCGTGCATTCCACGACTCACAAACACATATTTCACGTACTGATTTCCTAAATTAGCTAGCGCGTTAGATATTGCGTGGACATTTAGACAGTGATTGTGTTTTCGATAAATTTTATTAAACGGTTAACGATTACTAAATTGCTTATGATTTTGCTTCCCGTAATTCCGTATTACAGTATTGAATATTATCCTGAGTCTAAAATAAATAACGTTCAATTTTCATCTGAATCACATGTACACACACAGAACACATAATACAGCCACCACTTGCAGTTATGCCGTTGCGTTTCATGAGGTTTTTGATAGTGACCCAAAACAGGAGGAACAGAAAACAAAGCTATTATTGTAGTCACCAAACGTCTCCGTCTTCTTGTTTACAGTCTTAAACAAAAAACTCACCTACTAACTTAATTTCATTCTCAAATTAAAACATGGCCATGATACAAAATTTTTCACACCGAAACAATAAAATTATTACACTTACTTAATTTCAATTTAAACATCAAAGAATAAAACGTGTTTGTTCGGGAGAGATGTAATTACAAAATCCCTCGTGTGCCAAATTTTCCAATGTTTTCGCGTGCACAAGTACGTGCCGTAAAAATAATTCGACGCTCCTCCGGGATCGTTTGTAAAACGTCACGCGTAAAACATATTATAAAGCCAATAAAACGTGTTTACAAGGGTGAGTGGAGCTCGCCGTCCCCGCCGCGATATCCGTAAACATTTTAGCACTGCAATAAATTCTACATTATCCTACTCGCGAGACATTCTGTTTTCTTCTACGGGGATCAGTTGGTTAGCGGCTGTAATCTCGACTCTGTTCTTTGGCGGGTGTTACAATTATACGACTTGCGAAACGATTTATATCCGCACACTGAAACTACTTTTTATGGATTATAAAACGGTTTATTTGTCACTTTTCCGTATTCACAGCGATATTTAAGTATTCATAATATTGTCAAATGAAAGTATATTTAATTTATTCCAGTATTGATAAAAATATATGTACAATTAATTTAATAAAACTTATTACGTCACATACGACTAAGGTATAATCAAACAAATATATGAATGGAAAAAAGTAGGTGTGTTATATTTTTATTTGATTCAGATGCTTTATATTATTTAGTGGCTTTTCGGAATAATAATTTATAAGTCTTTTTCTAATAAATAAGTCAATAAAATAATATTATGTTACTTCTACAAACTTAAAAAATTAAAAACCTAAAATCTTATTTCATTCAAAAATATGTCTGTACTATAAGGTTAACGTTACATCAGTAAATTTTCTTACTCTTATACAGACTAGTAGATAATAACATAGTATAAAATATGGCTTATTTTTAAAGTGATATGAATGTGACAGACCACTGTGTACCTATGGTGATATATTAATCAGAACAAGTCTACACTGCAGCGCCCTTTTGCAAGGCTGATCCACTTTTCTACGGATGCGAGATTAAAGGGGAGACTAACAAAATGAGAAATGGAACGATTTCAGGACGCATTGTTGGACGGTCGGCCGTTGTCGGATTTATGACAAAGAACAGCCGGATGATTCAATCAGAGCAGTTCTTTAGTTTGTTATATTCATATTATAGTCGGGATCCGTGAGTCTTATTGTTGAGAGCTTGTTGTCTTTTTGTACGATTTTTTTTATCTGACGGCATTTCAATGGGGACACCGTAGTTATAAAATGAAAGCGCAAATGTTGCGGAACGGAACATCTAGTAATAGTGAAAAGTAGACTGTAAAGACAGGCTTTGTCGAGAGCTACTTAGCTTATTAGCTGGCTTATAGCTGTAAAGATATTTTTCAATTACGAATAATTAATTACATTTTATATTGTGTTAATAGTACCTACCTATTTATAAAGTAATAACAACATTTGTAACAATTTATGTACACGGAAAAATTAGCATAAAAACATTTAGTTAACAGAAAAGAAAATTCTACAAGGAACGATATTATTAAAATATGTTATGGTATTTAACATTTTGCAATATTTATATTGAGATATCATTATAGACAGCTTAAGTAGTGCCATGCTGCATTGCATTGGAATTGCGCCGGCATGACCGGGGAGATCCTTGTCGCTTGCGTGATACCGTCGTAAAGCAACATTCCCAGTGGCCTATTGGCCTAGTGTAAAAAGAAGACAAAGCATCTGCATAAAAATGTTCTGATGTCTAAGGGCTTTGTTAGTCGACTCGATTGCTCGTTTGTCAGTTAAACTAAAAAAATATTGTCTTTTTTATAGTATAGGCCAAACGAGCAGTCGGAGCCATTTTCAGGACATCCGACTTCCATAGACATATATTAAATATATCCACATATTAATACATATTAAAGTTATAAAAATGCGTTGCCCTCCTTCGTCCTTCTCCCTCTATGGGCCACCGGATACTTTTAATAATTGCCCACTACTTATTGACACTATTCAATTGAGTTTTTATTATATTCATACAGATAACTAATATATGGCTGACATATTACAATTATTTTAAAGGAGAAACAAAGAATATTGTTATGCTCATACGATTGTATAATTATTTAATTACTCATTGTTTTAATTATTTCGACATTTTCCATAAAAGAATTAACATATTCACAATATTTCGGCGTACATTCATACAAAGAAGATGGCAACAAAGGCTCATAGCGGAACTGTGCCGTCTGACCGAATATCATTCTGTTTAAAGTGTTATAATATTTCATTTCTAGGATATAAAATCGAACGACATGTCTATTATAAAGTAATATTTATGAATTGCAAAACTGTTGGGATGTAGGTACTTGATTTGTGGTCGGTACCTTATAAAGGAGTCTCCTAAGGAACACGCCACCAATCTGTTCGTAATTGGACTCGCCAACTGACTCAATTCACGCCGCCGTCTGCCGGATCAGAGGGACGGGTGGACCGTGGAGGACTCAGCTGAGTTGCTCTTAGGCCTCTCCCTCCTGATTGTCCGGTATGGATGATGTAGAGGTCCTGCCGCAGTGATGGTATGCAACTTCTGACCGTAATCTAAGTAGGTTGCAGCAAATCGTAAATATTTTAAATGGCGTATAAAGATAATTTTTGGATCAGTGATTACGGAAAATGCAAAAAAATTTGCAGTACACATAGGTCTCAACTGAACTAATATTTTTGTTATGTAATAGGGGGGGCAAACGAGCCGTCGAAGTCTTTTAATGACTATCGACGCCCACAAACATTCACACAACGATGCGCTGTCTTCCTTCACCTCCTATATCTATTTTTATATACATCTTTAACGGGCCACCTGAATCTCATGCACTTTATGCTGGTCTCGTAGGTATATACAAACAAACAAAAAAACAGATTTCAGTTTTATATTATTAGTATAGAGTATAGATGGTTAATATGTCTTCCCATCCCCCAGTTCATTATAAATTAACGTCCGTTTCAACTTTGACATTCATTAAGATATTACGCGTAATTATTATCATAATAAATTAAAATGAGCGACATTTAGAGGTTATTATACGGGTTTGAATATTCCCGCTGATTTACAAATAACGTAACGATGGGCCGATTCCAAAAGGGCAAACTTTTGGCAAATAGGTATTCTGTACAGGGTTGCAATTTACAATTTAAATATTCTTAATGTCTCCAAGTGCTCGTCAGGGGCGCGGTGGACAGGGGCGCAGGGGCAGGGGCGCGGGCGTAGGGGCAGGGGCAGGGACGTGGCGAGAGCACCGGCTTCCACTACATCAATCACTCGCGGACGCTGCGCCTGAACATTTCTAATTATTCGCTTCGCTTTCAACTAAACTCTGTGTTATTGTCAGTTCTGCTGAATTTATATGATCTCTTAAGGTTTACTCACCTCCTCAGTGACCTTAACTGCGATGCACATTTTTAGTATTGAAACTAGCTGCCAGACAGACGTTGTCTTGTGTTGTCATGGTAAAGTGTAATGTTATGTGGCCGAATTGTCAATTCGTTAATAGTAGTGTATAGCCACTACAATATTGTATTTTCGAGGTTGCTACCTTTGCTGAAGCGCCATCTGCCGGGCTGATTTGTAAATCTAAACCATTCTCAAATCCCCTTCAACACACACAAAAAATTTCGTCAAAACCGGTCCAGTCGTTTAGGAGGAGGTCAGTGACTTACACACGCACACAAGAGATATAAAGATACATATTATTTATCGCACACAAGAAATATAAAAATATATTATGTATGTATCTTTATATTTCTTGTGTGCGTGTGTAATCATATTATGATTAGTATATCTCTGTGCCTCCTGTGATAAGTGATGCTGAAGTTCAAATCTTCATTTTACAGGAGAGCGAAAATAAGATTTTAAAAAATCTATTTTGTGCACCAAGAAGACTAAAATCGATCTGAGTACTTCATGTTATTGATAAAAACATTCTCTTTAAAAATACATTTAATATTATTCGATAAATATTATAAATTTGCAGAAACTCTTGATTTTTACTTGAAAAAGCTACAAGAGTACCCTACTAAGATGTTCTAGTACGAGTAAAAAATATACGTTAAATGATATAAGTTTAGTTATATCATTGTACAATACTAGAGAAAGCCTAAACTAAACGCGAAAAATTGCTTTGGAATCAATACATAAAGGGGTACAACTTGTTTTATATCAATAAGCACTTTTTTTGTTCACTTGTATCACTTTTCACAAAATTATCTCCTAAACCATACACAGAAATACTTGAGCTGGATCAAAACAATCTTTGTTGATTATTTTTATATAAAAAAACAAAAAAAAGGTACAAGTCGACTTATATCACTCATGACAGGAGGCTCACTGCTCAGATCTATATTCTATATCGTTCTATATGTGCCCTGCGGTTTTATCCGCATGCATTTCGATGTAGTTCTACTACTAAATTATTCTTACTATAAGATGTATTTAAACCTACTGAATATGCACAGAAAATTGCATAAAAATCGGTTAGCCATTTCGCAGGAGTTCGATCACACACACTATGACACGATATATTTATATATAAGGGTAGCTTTTACTTGTATATATTTTTTAAAATAAATGGTACACCAGGTTACGTCCATTCTAATAGCTCTAAGAATATGTCTACAAAGTTGCGTAATGACCGGAAGAGCGTAAGCGTAAAGCGTAACAAACTTACATTCACATTTTTAATATTAGTAGATATTTATTTAAAGAGTTGGTTGTAATTGGTTACTATACCTATTAATTATATGTATTATACTTTATAAGGCTGTAGGGATTGTATTTATTCTAGGTTAGATTGTATTTATAATGTAAACATAAATGTCTATATTTATATTTCAACTACAAACAATAACACATCCAACAATGCCATATTCCGTTCACTTATTAGAGTTAATTTGAAGACGCTCTGCATATTTTGTTAACGCTATACCTATTTGCTCAACCGTTTCCATAGGAAAGGAGAGGCTTGTCTCAAGAGCTACTCGAGTACTCGAGAGCACCTTTGTAAGGTGACAAGCGCTGTCTAATATCTGTACTTAAACAGCTTTAGCAGAAAAGGTTTAATAGCCTTTATAAAAACTTACGGTTATTATAAAACTAACTGAAACACAGCTTTGTATGCTTTTTAATACCATGGTTCTTTAAAGCCTGGAAGTGCTGATTTTTTTTAAATAAAATGTAGCTAATATTTTATCGCGAATATACTTGAAAGAGATAGCTACGCCCCGTGGTTTCACTCTCGTAAAACAGGAAAATAGAAAATCTTGCCATGGCATCCCATAGAAACATTTTTTCGGGATAAAACAACAACAAACATAAAATATTCCTGTTTTAATCCAAGTTACTCTCTATGTGTGTGTCAAATTTTATTAAAATCGTTTCAGCAGTGCGTGAAGGAGTAATAAACAAACAAATATACAAACTTTCGCATTTATAATATTAGTAGGATTAGTGGTGAATTCTACTAATATTAGAGTTTGAGTGTGAATTATGAAGTTATAATATTATTACCCATGGTCTGATTTGATCGTGTCCAACATTAGTGACCTGTGTGTGTCACCCACCAATCTTCCAAGAGCGAGAAGTACAACACCAATCATGCCAGGCGAATTCAGCGACATCACTAGTTCTCACATAAAGTTAAAACAAATATCTAAGGCAATGAATACATAATTTGTTACATGGAGGTATTCCCCGTGCTCAATCAACTTGAACAATATTACAAGCCAAGAGAGACAGAACAGCGCTCATAGAAATAACACGCATGTTATTAGGTTCTCATCACTAACTTACTATGTGAAATTATTGACATCATTGTTCAATTTGTCTCCGTCTCCAGAAAAGTATATGATAATACTTGTTTTAGACTCATTTGTTACTTGTTATATATATATATATACTTGTTTTAGACATTTTGTAGTTATTTTACGGGGTTTAATACGATAAAATATTTATTAAAGGTTCTAGCTCAAACATAATATACCTTTTGATCCCTGAGTCGGCTCGTGATCAACGCCGGTGTAAGCAGGCCGAAATGTCGAGCAAAAAGTATATTTTTGCTAGTACCATCCATCATAACTCACAGTTGACTATTATAAAGCTAAAATCAAGTACTCTATCGTTCTCAAGTATTTTTGGTATCCTTAATATAGCTTATTCTTTTTTGTGAGACGCTCACACATTATATTATGAGATTCATTAGAAATGGTGACTGCCTCTCCCGCAGGCCGGGACCGCGGTATGATCTCGTCGTGTATTACTATTATTGTAGGTGACTTGCGAAAGAGAAAAATCACTGATGAACTGAATTGACTGAATGACTGACTGACTGAATTTGGAAGAGATAGGGTCACACTGCATGCTTGCATGCAGTCGAATTGGGCCGGCACGACCGGGGTGGTACCTCTCCCTTACACGAGACCGGCACGCGGCGTAAAGTGACTGTGCTGTCGCGTTTAGTGCGGTGTGTAAGTAGCCGGTTGCCCATGGAGGTGGGAGGAGAAAGGAGGACAGCGCATCTGTATAGCCTCTATGCGCATGTCTATGGGCGTCAGTTTTCATGAAAATGGCTCCGACTGCTCGTTTGCCTCCTATACCATAAAAAAGTGACTTCTTTAAGTTCTAATATATAATTAATTCTGTTTAAATTACATAAATTGTAATAAATATGTTCTAATATAATAAAAAGATTACAGCGTAAAATAACTAAGCCAGATTTACACAAACAAAATATCCACCGAGATACCTGTAATGTGTAATTTTACATCAGTAATACTTACAATTCTTGGTTTAACTCGAGTCAAATTTTTCTTAAAATATTTGTATTCACATTCGATGTGAGGCCGCGTTATGAATACCCACGCGTGTATTATCTGCATGTTGGTAATATATTCAAATACGTATCAAGCCCCATCCACACTTTGTTGTCGTTGTTATTTTGCACACGTGACGCTACGCCAACTACATTTCTCCAGGCCGTATATTGTTCAGTTTTTTTCAACAGATTCGGAAGTGTGAAACATGTCAGTGAGACCTCGGTGCCACATATTTTAATGATTAAATTATAATTTGATTAAGCAATATACGTTTTATACTATTTCCACTTTTTATAAATTACAGGTTTCGATAACTCATCATTGACGACCAGGCTGGCGCAGTGGTACGGGGCTCGGATAAGTGGAGCATGATGCGCCAGGGGTCGCGGGTTCGAATCCCGCCTTGGTCATGGATGTTTATATATGTATTTATATGTATTTCTATAAGAAAAATCTTAAATATGTATAAAATTTCTTAAATTTTAAAACATTTAATATGTTTTAAAATATATATGTATATATATTCCGTTGTCTAGTACCCGTAACACAAATCCTTACGGTACTTAAAACGGGGCTAGGCTAACGTGGTGTGTAAAGTCTACAGATATTTATTTATTATCATCAGGTGCCTGAGGTATGACTGAGTATATTATTAAAGACGAAAAAAGAACTATATTTAAACAAAGTACAATAAGAATTTCTTTCAAAAAGTGACAATATATTCCATCAACTATATCATTAAATTATTAATTCTTACACTATTGTATGTTTGCTTAATATTTTCATTATTAACTGTGTTCAGTTTTTACCGCGTGGGTAAAATCTGATATCATTTTTCTGTTTATAATCCCGCGTGTATTACTTAGATTAACCAATAACCATTCACTTTTTTCGAAATGAAATATGTATTTCTCCATTATTTACTATATATACCATTAGATGCTAAAACTACTCAGAGGATTCAGAAGATATTTGGAACAGATATATAATACTATCTATAATAACATAAAAATACATTTTATTTTGAAAAAAAATTAATGATTTTCTTGGGTATTTTAAGCGCGTGAAACCGTGCGCACAGCTCAGTTTTTGTTATATGTACGACTCAAATTAAATAGTAGATTATATCACAGGGGAGTAAAATAGTATTTTTAAGGCGACGGCGCTATTTCGAAACCAGAGCGGAACGAAGGATTCTAAAGTAGAATCCTTAGTCTAGCGAGGGATTCAATGTACGCCGCCCTAGGGTAAAAATATTTTGCGACCGCGGGATATACTCTACTTTTCATCCCTATCTATAAGAAAAATAAATAAGTAAATCGTGTTTATTATTACAATACAGTTTACTTTTAGTAAATATAGGTAATAAATTTATGAACATAAATGTTATAATGGAATACACAATTAAAATGTTATATTTACATTTGTGCAATTATTGAAAGTTAAATTTATTGTTTTGTTGTTTAATTTGTCCGAAAAGGTAAAGGAGTTATCCATACAGCCGAGTATGCACCGCCCGGTGCGTACTGACTCTACCCCGCCGGCCTCTTTGGTCTCTGTGGTGAATTTCTTTGGTTATAATTTTTAAAGCAACATTAGCGTTCCAAATTCAAATCTCATTATTACCCTGCGAAACGCTTCTACAAAAACACTTATTTTATGCGCACTTTTTGGCGAACCAATGAGCGTTTTTCGAATTGATGGGATAAAAAGTATATTATGGCCCATACAGATAGGAGTAGGAAGGGGGCAATGCATCTGTGTAATCCAAATACGGTGTCTATGGGCGTCGGTAGTCATGACAATGTCTCCGATTTCTCGTTTGCTATAAAGTACATATAAAAAAACATTATACTCGTAACATTTTCATTGTGCGTTAGCGCACGTAGGGGCTAAGAAAAATGACTCCATCAAAAGACACTTCTGTCCAAGCTCTCGGCGCAGAAAGGATATTGATTACTTGTCTGTAAGGAATACAAATGTATCAGGAAACTGCGCCTCTAAGCTATTCTTTGCGCTGACATCCACTATTAAGTTTCATCTATAGCCCGGAGATGAATTTAAAAGAGTTCAAAATTGTTGCTAGTTTATATTGTCTGATAATGATTTTCTTTGAGGCTTAAACAGTATTAAAGTATAGGTAGATAAGTAGATTAATCTTTTAATGAAAATCTCAGTACATGTTTTTCTTTGTCTGAGGTTACAAAGTAGTGATAAATTAATTGGTTATTAAACGAAAAAGTACTTTAATTAGTTTTACAATTTAATAAGGGTTTTACTTTACATACATAATTCAATGTAGTGACTATGAAGCTTTTTCCGTCAGTAGTTTCTTTTCGATCAAACGCCCTACATTCGTCATATACGAAAGTTGTTCTCGCTAACAAATACATTGTGGTTACAATGTCTGACCGTAGGCCCAACATAAAGGAGTAGGTACTCAGTTTATAGGACAATGTTAGTCATCATTCTTGAACATCCAATTACCATACATATTGTTGCATTATATTTATTACTAATAAAGAATAATTTTAATATGTAATAAAACAAATAATATAGATTCGGAAAGGAATCAAATAATACTGTATTCTTTAAAGAGTTTAATTCATATAATAAATATTATTTTTTAGTCAATATAATAAATATTTTAAAAATATTTGGTTTAAAGTTCCATATATCTAGAACACTAAATTTAATTGCAATGGACACTAACCAAATTTAACGAACAGGATGGGCGGCTGTGAAACGATCAGGGACGTCGCGCCAGCATGGCGTAGGCGTTTATTAAAAATGTACTTTATTTACAATATTTTGCACAACTTTTGTTAAAATTTCATGTGACACTTCAAGCGCTGCTTTTGTGTTACTACAATATTGTTTAATTACTACAATCACATATTTTTTTATGGTATAGAGCGTAACGAGCAGTCGGGGCCATTTTTACTACTGCCGACTCCCGTAGGCATACGCATAAAGACTATACAGAATACAGATGCGCTGCCCTCCTTTCTCCTCCCACCTCCATGGGCCACAAGCACCGCACGAAACGCAACAGCACAGCTGTCACTTTACGCGGATCTCGTGTAAGCGAGAGGTACCTCCCAGGTATTGCCGGCCCATTTCAGCTGCTTGCAAGCATGCAGTGTGGCACTACCTCTTACTAGTTAAAAGTAATTAAAATATAAAGGTGTAAAGTATCCTCTAAAACATCAAAAGTCACTCCTAAAATTTTATGTATTAAGACCATGCTACCAGGGTGAATCAAAAAGTTCTTAGAAACTTATATGTATTTAACCTTTTTGGAGGCAGTTCGATATTTTTTTTAAAGATTGACAATTACATATTATTTATCCAGACTTTCCATTGTTTTCGACAGAGCGTTCGCAAAATATAAATTTTATTGTTGAGAGTTCTGATAAAAAAACGAAACTATGGAGAAAAACGAGTTACGCGCGGTAATACAGTATCTTTTCCTGAAAAATATTTCTACGAAAGAGATTTTTTCGGATATTCAACAGACATTAGGGAATGATGCTTTACCCTATTCCACTGTGGCTTATTGGGTTGCTGAATTTAAAACAGGTAGGTCGAGCTGTAAAGATGACCCGCGTTCTGGACGACCTTCAACCTCCATCACCGAAGAAAATGCCAAAAAAGTGGAAAAATAAAACATTTAGCTAAGATCCTTAAGATATCGTTTGGTAGCATTCAGTCAATTTTAACCGATTCACTGGGGTTCAAAAAAGTGTCAGTAAGATGGGTGCCACGAATGTTAACCGAAGAAAACAAAAATCGACGTTTGGATATTTCTAAGCGTAATCTCGAAATGTTCCTTCAGATCAATTTTGCCATCCTGTTGTAACCATGGACGAAACATGGGTCCATCATTTCGGAATGGAAAGACAAAGCATGTCTTGGAAACGACTATCCTAACCACCCGTGAAGAAATTTCGAGTTTCTCCTTCCGCTGGCAAAGTTATGGCCTCGGTATTCTGGGATAGTGAAGAAATTCTTTTTATTGATTACTTGCCAAAAGGGCAAACAATAACTGGATACCATTATGCAAAGTTAATCCCGAAATTACGTGAAGCGATTAAAGAAAAACGTCGTGGAAAATTGTCATTGGGCGTGTTGTTTCTCCAGGATAACACTCCACCTCATCATTCGGAAGTTGCGCTCACCGCAATCCGAAGTGCTGGCTTCGAAGTCCTTGATCACCCACCATATTCTCCTGACTTAGCCCCCAGTGATTTTCACTTATTTCCAAAATTCAAGGAGCATATTCGTGGAACTAAATTTGACGATGATGACGCGGTTATGAGTGCCGTAGAGGAGATTTTTAATAGTCGATAAAATGATTTTTTTGCGGAAGGAATAAGAAAGTTGGTGATGCGGTATTCTAAGTGTATTAGATTAGAAGGAGAAAAATAAAATATTTTTGTTTAAAAATTTAATTTTTTTTGTATTCATTCTAAGTACTTTTTGATTCACCCTCATATTTATAGAGAAGAATAATTTTTAATTATTAATATTATGTATTTGAATAAACCTTATTGTTTGACAAACTACGCAGCTACGAAAATGATCTACGCTTTAATCCAATTATTTTACTTATTATCCAATTACAGCTAAATAATAGCGTGCTGCATTATAATTTGCTCATGGTGGAATTGCTATCAAGGGAGCACCAGCTATGTCATCCCCGAATCAGTCGGAGGACGTCCACTGC
>LUGF01009850.1:310885-332032 GCA_001625245.1 Calycopis cecrops
AGAATAATTTTTAATTATTAACATTATGTATTTGAAAAAACCTTATTGTTTGACAAACTACGCAGCTACGAAAATGATCTACGCTTTAATCAGTCTAACGGCATGTTTATTATCCAATGACAGCTAGATAATAGCGTGCTGCATTAGGAATAATTTGCTCACGGTGGAATTGCTATCAAGGGAGCATTAGCAATGTCATCCCCAAATCAGTCGGGAGACGTCTACTGCTGGACATAGGCTTCCCACATCACTAAATACATTAAAGCGTTATTCACATGTTTTATTATATTATTATTATTTTTATTTAGATGTTAACATCTTAATATTATACCAATTATTTATGTAACTCTTTAATAAATAACAGAAATCTAATAAATCACAATAATAATGGAGACGGCGACTATATCGATAAAATATATCTTAAAAATTATGTTATTCGATTTGATAAGATACGTTCAAATAATATTGCACGACCATTCAAAGCCCACGTAACTAGCAGGTGCATGGCGGCAAAGAAAAATGAAATAAGGCAAACGGAAATCGTGGTGGGTGAGGTGGGGGGGCAAACCGTAGGGGAGGCTCCTTCGTGAAAAAGCCAGTTTCTTTTAGTGGAAACAGATAACGATCCGGGCCCAACGACAGAATACGTAACTGCATTCACTAAGCACCGATCTACATACTAGCGGATCGGTCTATCAAAGGTTCCTGAAAGGATTCTTTAAAGCAAGTTTACTAGTAAGTACATGTCGTCTTGGCATCATTGTTTATTAAAAGATATGAGATTTCTATACCCAAGAGGACAAACTCTTATCACATATATGTATATGGCATTTTAAGTATATAAAACATAAAATGTTTTATTTTAATTAAGAAACTGTCAGAACATCGTATTTATTGCTCTTAAGTAACCATAGATAGCATCAAAAATATGTTATATCGACAGTACATATTATTTTTTAGGGCGTATCTCAAAAGAAAAAAACTGAGCACTCATAAGATAACTTTGTTATCAGTGGACTGCCCGTCCGTCCGTCGGTATGTCAGTCAAGATCTTTTTGGAAACGCGTGGAAGAATCAAACAGAAATATGCACCGGATACAGAGGGTAAAAAGCTCTGGAAAATAGGAGAGAATCAAACTCTAATGGTCGCCGCAATCTTATTATCTGGGAAAGAAGGGATCGTAAACGCCTCGCCTAGAAAAGCGAAGACGATACGATTACGTTATGTTTTCCATTAGTGTGCGTTGCAGTATGAAGTTTCATACAAAGAATACTAACCGGCTCGAGGTGATACGGTTAGCATCCCTTTCCGAGTTGATAAGTGTGCGGCGACCATAAGTAAACTCAATCAAAAGATACCGCCGCTTGTGCATATATTTTGTACAAAATCGCACGTTATCTTAAACCTGTAAGGTATTATCATTATATGTATATATATATATATATATATATATATAACAACCTTCCTCTTGAATCACTCTATCTATTAAAAAAACCCTATCACAATCTGTTGTGTAATTTTAAAGATCTAAGCATACAGACACATAGACGGCGAAAAGCGACTTTGTTTGCGTGATATCCGTGGATCGGCAATCACCCATCTGGATCTGGTTAAGCTGATGCTTCTGTTTCTGGTTTTAGTTTTCTAATGGCGTCCCGCGTTTTCACCCGCGTAAATAATAAAATGTAATGTATGTACGAGATATTATCAGACCTACATATTGTACCTACACAGAAAATTTCATAGAAACCGGTCTAGCCATTTCGGAACGGTGCAACAAATACATGATAAGAGATATTTATACAGAGGAATTTTAATTTTAGTAAGTAAGCTATCCCACTTTTCATCACATAACGCACTCAAACTTACACATTCTTTTAAAATATAATTTTCTTTTTCTTAAAAAAAAAAGATGTTTAGAAATAAATATTAGTAAACAGGTGTTTCTTTCGGTGTAGTCCGATAAAACTGATCAGTTTTATCTAGATCGGTTAGATTAACCTAAATAAATATGAGACATTGAGCAGTACAACTTACAGCCCTGTATTTTCACATTTTGTATTCCTGCAGCAAAGTGTCATGGCGTTATTCAAGCTTTAATTTACATTTTCGCTCTGATTTAGTTACTTAGCGTTAGCCTTTAAAGTGGTGTAGCAGTTTGTGGCTGCGCTGGTAGAGCGGATTAAGTTATGCAGTTTATTTTGTATCTGTAAAGGGTAAATGAAAAGTGAAATAATTTTTAAATTTTCTTCAAGATATAAAGGTATTTCTCTGTAACGTTTACTTCCTAGTTCCTTATTATGCTGACAGACATATTATAAGACAGTTTATACCCTAGTATAGTAGTAGTTGCCTGCCTGTCGACTAGTAGCATAAGTGTTTAACCAGAGAGGTGAGGTTCCGTGTTCGAATCCCGGGTCAGACTAAAAAAGTCGGAGTTGGTTTGCTGGCAGTGTTATATCCCCGTGCCCTGGAGAGCACGTTAAGCCGTCGGTCCTGCGCCTAATTTCTCTCCGGTCATGTCGGACGTCGTCTCATCGGAATACGAGAATGAGGAAATAGAGAGTGTGTTTACTTGCGTCTGCACGCACACTTGTGCACTATAATAATTATGTATGCGCAGATGGCTAATCTCTACATGTAGAGTCACCGTAGTCGAAAGTCTTCTAGGAAGATATTATATGCTAATAATAATTGTTGATATGTCTCAAGAAATAAATATATACGTAAGCAGTATCTCTGTATTGGTTGGAGATCTGCAAACACCAATTTCTTGCTAAAATCTAATAGGAGTAGTTCACGTAAGATGAAACGAAACGTAAATTCTTAGAACTATATCTGAAATGGACCATATAGATGGTCTTTGATTATACACGAGTGAGTACCGATGAAATATTTCTCGGTAAGATGAAATGTATATTAGATATTGTACAGGTTGTTCAAAACGGTACTCGCACTATTAAACTCAAATAAGGTTTTTTTGGGATTATATATTGGAAATGGTAACTACATTGCTACTATATATCAAGAAATTTTTGATTTAGTAATTTTTAGTTTTTGGCAAACCCTACCTTTGGTTATACAGGCAGTTCAATTTACGAGACATATTATTATCCAGTGCAAAAGCATCAGAAAATTGTTTTAACGTGGCTATGATAGAGACTGTGAAAATTTCGGGTTTCATTGTTCATGAAAAATAAGTGAGTTTAATATATTGAAAAACTGTTTATATCGACAACTTATTTTATTTTACATAATCGTAATTAAAAACTTAACATGAAAAATCTAAATTAATATTTAAATATTAAACGGGGATGCTCACTAGCGTTTTTAATAATCTCATAATGCATATTTTTCAGACCCGACTTCAAGAGTTCCTTAATTGGACTTCACATGACGTATTTTTGTAATGAAATGAAAATAAATGTTTCTATAAAATATATACTTTTATTAAAAAATATATATTATTATTATAGGAAGTGTAATTCGTGGTAACACTGCGAACAACTTTTTTACACCCAGTAGAAACTTACAGAAATATTACATCGTATTTAAATAATATATATTATTATTATAGAAAGTTTAATTCGTAAAATAGTGTTACCATCTCTGCGAACAACTTTTTTACACCCAGTAGAAACTTAAAAAAATATTACATCGTATTTAAACAATATTTCCAATTGATATAGATAGTTTATTTTTCAATTGTTAATAAAATGTCTGACCTAGACTAACCGGACCTTTGACAACGTCCGCTCGAGAATGCAACTGGACCCCGACCCTCATTACTTACAAAACATCTAATTAATAGAGGGTCGAAGTTGTTTCAATGCTGACGGTACCGGCTTTTTGTCAACAAACTTACCCTCTTAGTAATTACGCGGTAGTGGCAGCCACGCCGCAGTCAATATTTGTATCTGAGTCGTAATTGTGCAGTGGGGGCGCAGGTATCTATGGGCTTGATTGAGTGGAGACGTGGAGTATTATCGATTTCGTTCACCACTCAAGTATTTTTACATTGGCTTATATTTGTAAAGTAATGTATTTCATAGAAATTTAAAAATTGGTACTAGGTATTATTGTAATTTAGTTGTTCAAAGTTTACGCGTATTTAGTAATATTGGACTGATTGGGCTGCTCCACTCGTAACCATGGTTATTTTAAAGCTGAAACATCGGGCTTGTAAAATAATTTAATAATCTGCAATAAAATCCGTTAAGTCGTTTTGTTGTAATTTAATTTAGTTGAAATGGAGTGGATTTTCAATTTCATAGTATAAACAGGAATACCTCCTCCTCCTCCTTCAGCCGTTTCTCTTAATCAGCAGACGGCGGCGTGGATTTGATCGAATGGCGTGGCGTGATCGTTGCGGCCAGGGGTCAGGATGGGAACCTGAATCCATTGCACGGTTCCGACGTCGTAGTAGGGACTGTTTAAAGACAGCCAGCAGTCCCGAAGGAGGAGACGTCTGGACTCTTCGCCGAGGCCAGTCTGTCAGGAGAGGGATCCTAATGCTTGTAGATCCGGGACCCTCCAATAAAAGCGTTTGAAGGCACCCGGAGGGGTTTAGTCGGTAGTGCATTCCCGTTTGCGAGCCCGACACTGTACCGGGTTGAGCCACCCGTGCTCCTGGGTAGAGTGTGTAAAGGGAATGCCTTGCCTGCCTCCAGCGTTACCAAAAAAAAAGTTTCCATAGAATAAATATAGTTAAAAAAATCCTGCTGTAAATAATTCATTGTGATTTTTTTTGTGGAAATAAATAAATAAATGTATTAAGCATTATTATTATTGTCATGAGTATATATGATAAACTTACGAATCTACAAAACCGAAAACACATTTACTTTTCACGGAGAACTCTTTGCATTAATAAAATTAGCGAATAGGTAATAATCGCTTTAACTTTTGTCGGTCGAGGCCCGCAGCACATTGCGTCTAATGGCCGACATTACAATTCCGTGTCGGTAGGATAGTGGTAACCCGACCGACCGCCTTCTGAATATGCAAAGTGAGCTTCTCAAATATTGAACCACCTTATTGTGTTTAAATGTGCGTTTAAATTGGGGCCTTTCCAATCTTATTTTATCTAATTATTGTTCACGTTTAGTCGATTCATTTGTGGTTTTCGAGCGAATAACTAAATATTCATATGATGATCCTATCATTAATACATAAAAACATTAGCTATCATAAGTATAGAGAATGTAAAATATAGTGTATGGACTGGTGACTTTTAGAATCTCCTTTTTAGCGCCCTCAAAATCCCTTACTTCAATCTTATTATATAATATATTTAATAATACTCTACTCGTGCGATGAGTAGAGTATTATTAAATATATTATGCAATGTATCAATATAATTAGAAAATTCAACTAATCGACCAGGAATTCCGTCATTGTAAGTACCTACTAAGAGCGATGAGAATGACCAAATATGAGTGTTTTGCTAATAAAAAGTCAGATATATTTTGTTATAGGTGTCTACACGGAAATAAAAATTATATATATAATATTTTTAATATCTACACCTACTATCATATTTACTTAAATCCATATATACAGAGTCAAAGCTATATTACAAGAATTTACATAAAATATACTTTTCTTAAATATAAATAGGCAACTTTATCGAAATTTTCAATAAACCGATAAAGAAAACTCTGATATGTTACAGCAAAAATTGCATGGCCGGGGGACGCCACGCGGTACGGTATTGTGCCCAAAATGACATGTGAAAGGCGTCAAGAGCGTCGCGTTGCTTCACAAAAGGCTTACAGATGCGCGCACCAGAAGATTTTAATGAGGCAACGAGTCTGTGTGATTTTATCGCTTGCCTTAATGAGAAATAACCAAGCGCATCCTCTTTGACTACACTCACACGCAGCTACTATCAAAAAACGCTATCTCCACTTTACACGCCGAATGCACAGCTGCGCACACACTCCAACGTACACACCCTTATATTTCTACGTTTCATAAATTTCACATTCACGACACTGAAAATAGCTACCACAGTAAAAATGTACGTAATTGTACGCGGTATTTTTATGTCGAGTTCGGAGCGGACATCTTTGTTTTAAATTCTAAATTTGAAAGTTTGCTTTTGATGAGCAATAAAGCAAATTATAAAGAAGGATCCGGATATACTGGCCGATTCTCATCAATGCAAATCACGTTGCCGAGTCGTCAACCCAATTACCAAGAAGTGAATTTAAATAAAGATAAGTATCGCCCTCGAGGAGACAATGCTAATAGGCGGCGGAGGCGTGATAATAGGCTCCGACTGGGGCGCCGCGGCGCACCGCGGTAGGTGCTTTAATTAGATCTTTCGACTTACGCGCCTGAGCCTCGCCTCCCGTGAGCCTCCAAACACTTGTTCAATTAGTGATCAGACTTAAGAAACGCTATTATGCAAACGTTAACTTGTTAAGATACAGCTGTTTTGGCAGGTAATGGCGGTACGATATCCTTTTGAATTTAGTATTCTGTACGAATATATTAAAAGGTTTTATACATCCTTAAGGAATATATCGCTGTAGTTAAATGAGGCAGATAAAAAGGTAGTCTACAGGTACCATAGTACTGTAAGTATAAGATACTTATGTTTATGGATATGGAATAATATCGCAATGCCTTTAATACAAGTTAAATAACTAAGTATAAAAACATGAAAGTAGGTTATTGGTATTTTATAAAAATTTATATTAAATAGTATTTTACTAAAATATAAAATAATTAATTCACTACAAAAAACAAGATCCTCTTGGTTTATTTCATGCAAATATCTTCTCGCGCAAAGTGCACTTTAATTCAATTTGACTAATAAAAATAACGAAATATTCTAGACAATGCGCTAGTAATGGCCTAATTTTTCACCTAGGAACAGATTTTGAGCTTATTAATGGTGATCCACAGATAAAACAAATTAGGTTCGTTGCTCTTTTATCAGGCTCTTGTAGATGTGATTAAACACGTTTGAGTTTACTGATCAATAAATGTATATAATAAAAGGATATTATGTCACAAAAATCTCTGTGTGTAAATGATATGTTTAAGATTCTTAATAATTTCTCGTGAAATACTCCCTATTTTTGTAAGTGACAAACGAAGATAGAACGGTCGTTTTTTGTAAGTATTCGTGACAGGGTGTAACAGGGGCAGCGATCTCGGCTGTCAACGTCTTCCGTGCTCCTAACAGAAGCTGACGTGATCTAGTATTAGATAGCTTTTATATTCAGCTATCATTGCAATGAAATTTTCTCTTCTTATTACTTTAATACCACTGCAAAAGGTAAGGTACCTTTTGAAATTGTATTTTTATTATTACAATTTTAAACAAACATTGTTCGGATAATAATCATATTTTAATCTAAACTATTATTAAGTGCTTTATTTAAAAAAAAAACTCATCAAATAATATATTTTATTTTATTTTATTAACCATTATTTTGGAATATGGTAGAAAATATCATTTTCTTTAGGTATATACGATTCAATTAGACTTATTTTTTAATTATATTTCTTCATTATCATTCATTAAGTACCTAATGAAGCAAATTTATTGAATCAAAATTATCACCTTAGCTGAAAAGGACGGGAGATTATTTAATTAATTAAATAAATTCAATAAGTAATAACTGAATTGTCATTTTTTATATATAATTAAGAATTAAAATGTTTTCCTTAAATTATTAGCTCCCAAAACCCAATTACCCGATAAAGATAGATCACCCACTCGACTATACTACAAAATGACACTACCTCACAAACTCTTACTTGTTGCACCTACTTTTGCCATAACACATTCCATTATCACCGATGGCAAATTTGTGTAATTAACTATGTATTCACAATACTCAGCTTTTTTTCCTCCCCAATGCCCATATAAATACGTAAGACTGCGTTAAGATATATGTATATTAAAGGCTCCATACAAATCGTATATTTTTTCAATCCGTCCACTGCAAGATAATATGTTACTTTATTTCTATTTTCTGTATTCACTCAGGGTTTATGTATCTCGAATAGTCACGTCTCGTCCGCGCGAAGGGTGAGGCATACAAATAAGTGAAAGTCCGAAACCGTCCAAACACCCGCCGCCATGTTCTTTATCTGCGGATCTCTTAAAAGAATTTGATCGCATATGAGAATATTACAAGCAACATCTGTGACAAGGGACGAATAAAGTTAAGTATTTGAATATAGGGGCCACTCGGACAAGCGATACAATGTACAACGTCCTGTATCTTATTGGGTTAGAATAGACGTATAGCCATTTCATTTTCGACATTACGTGTACTCAATTACTATATACCAATTTCCATTATCATTTGGGATTGTGTTTATTTTAAATTAAATATCATATCCAATCTAGCTACGCAGGGACATAAATATATTTGAAAATTGAAGACAAAAAACATAGAACCTGCTCGCTCTTCATCTTTAAGAATTTAAAATAGTGTCAACTAAGTGTTCTTATTTTCCATAGCAACAAAATTGGTTGCTTGCTTGGTTGGACAAGGATGTACACTAGAATTTATTAAAATTATAAATTTGTACAAATTTTTGTAAATTATTACCGTGGTCGGTAAGGACATGAGTTGTTATAAAACGACCTTAAATAAACTAATAAAAAAAATGTTAGACAGTTTACTTCGTGACGTGAACCATGTACAAAAGACAAAACAAAAAGATGAAATATAAAATAAATCGATGAAAGGCTTAGAAAGTAAAAAGATCTTTTGTCTCTATATATCTTTATTCCGCCTACTAGTTTTACTTTTTCGATGCCTATAAGCCTTTTGAGGATGTATGGTCACGTTACCATCTTTAATATCTGGCTAGACAAGTCAGGTCGTATTTGCACATAATATACACTAAAATCGACCGCGTTGTCTCTACGCTGTTGTAACGCAAGGGAATTATCCTTATTATGACTAGCACCAGCAATTTCATGGTACGACAATAGCTGATATAAAAGACGATACATATTTTATCATAACAACATTTTAATATTAAAAATCGATCTTAAATGGATACTGTAAAGTATATTCACGTATTGAAACTTTAATTCAACTACGAAAGTGCGATGTAGATAAATTTTACGAAAAATAACGTGCGATGAGACCAATAACACAGCGTGAAAATAGTTTCAGTACTATATTGCTACTCACACACACAACTACGTCGCCCGTACGTTTAACGTGTACACATACACGATACCGTAACATGCTTTTATTGTATGAAATAACAATTTATTTCGACTGAAATCTAATCACGATTTCATAAAAAGGAATATGGAGTAATATTTTTTATAACACACTTCAATACATTCCTTTGACGTGAAATCTTTATTGTTTTATCATGTGGAACTATTTATTTTATATCTAGACTGTATTCCGACATACTAACTACTTTACTCTAATAATAATTTAATATTGTTTAAAATGTAAAAAGCCTAAAGTAGTAGGTACCATTGTACGTCGGATTGGCGAGCGCGTATCTCGTCACCGCTCGTGGTCGATTCGGGTACAACGAGACAATGCCACTTACTTCTAAATAATTTTTTTTTTTTTTTATGGTATAGGAGGGCAAACGAGCAGTCGGAGCCATTATCATGACTACCGACGCCCACAAGCATCCACATAGAGGCTATACGGATGCGCTGCCCTCCTTTCTCCTCCCACCTCCATGGGCCACCGGCTACTTACACACCGCACGAAACGCGACAGCACAGCTGTCACTTTACGCCGGTCTCGTGTAAGCGAGAGGTACCTCCCCGGTCGTGCCGGCCCAATTCGACTGCCTCCAAGCATGCAGTGTGGCACTACCTCTTACTAAATAATCTTATAATGGTAAATATCACTTACTAATGTTTTCAATGTTGGTGTTTAGAACAAGACCAAAAGCACTTTTGCTTTGGTGTTGTTCTAAACACCAATATATCTCCTCAATTTCCAATATATCAATCTAGATAAAACACAAACATGGTTTCTATGTTATACGAGCGGATATTTCTGACAAACGAGCATAAAATATTTTATAATATTTATGTCACTTTTTAATATATTCCTTTCAGTTCACAAAGAATCTTTTGAAAGCAAAAAGCTTCGAAATTAAAACCTAAGTTCGTCCTATATTACTTCCATACTCCACAAAAATTCAACTTGTACTCTTATCTCAAATAAACGGGATATTGCAAACAGCGTGTTACACTGCATATTACTTGGGTAACGTTCGCTTTTGGACTACTTCCAATACACTTTTTATCTAACGAAAACTGGAATGGACCGCGTCGAGTAATAAACCCACGAAAACTAATTGATTACATAGTAGGTACACGAACTCCATTATAATAAAAATGAAGTTTTTTTATAGTAGATGGGGCCAAACGATCAGTCTGAGCCATTTTCATGACTATTGACGCCCATAGACATCCGCATAGAGGTTATACAGATGCGTTATCCCCCTTCCTCTTTCCCTCTCCATAGGCCATGGGCTGTACACACCGCATAATGCGCGACAGCACAGCCGTCACAATTCGTCGCTACTGTGTGGGCGAGAGGTACCTCCCAAGCCGGGCCAATGCAGCGGCATACATGCATGCGGCATGGCACTACCCTAAATTATTAACTAGCAGTGGCCTTTATTAATATACAACTATATTAATATTTTAAATTATTAATTGATATCAGGAGTTCAAAGCTCTGACAAAGAACGATTAAGATCATCAATGTATATTGTACATACGAGTGATTTGTCACTGTTTATAACGAGGTGAGTGAATGTCCTCGATCAATTTGCTGGGAATAGCCGGCTGTCAATTTGTAGCCAGGCTGTCGGCTGCGAGGCTGCCAGGCTGCTCGGCAACTGACTACACTAATGATTTCCGTGGAAATGCTTTTGATTTGCGTAAGGAGGTCCTTATAGATGTGATTATTTCTAAAATAAGGGAATGTAGTCGGTTCTAAGCGTTATCAGGAAACATAATAATTGGACTATTTAGTTATTTGATTTTTTTAGTTTTGGTCACCTATTTATGGTTTCTTCCGTATATGGAAAAATACTTATGGTTCAATCTTCAAGATAAATATAAAAATATGAAATAATTAATTAAAAAAACAGTTTGTTGTTGTAATAATTTGTTTACGTAACTATTTTTCTTATCTATAGGTATGAATACAATGTTCATACCTATAGGTAAGAAAAATTGTTCTAAACAAAAATGTTAACGACTGGTCTGTAAAAAAAAGGAATTGATCACAACAAAATATAAAATGTAAATTGATAAGTTTGCAATATGTTTTTACAGTGAAGGCCGATTTAAATCTCGCCAAGACATTGAACCTCGCTCCAGGGATTAAAGCAGTGACTGATTATAGACACAGATATTAACTTTGTACAATCTACGCCAGACTCTGATATAATATTTCAAATAACTTTTATAACATCAACCCTTTAAAATTATACCTTCATATTAAATACGAAAGATATGTGTTACAAATATTTTGTACTAAGGTTTATTTGTACTAAGGTCTTTCTGTTTCTCCCGTATGCGATCTGGAGTGAATTTATGTTGGCACTATCTTCGTATAACTGTAATTTTCTCTTTTCTAAAACAGTTATTTTGAAATTTTTTTAACGGTTTTCATATAAAGGAGGCCATGGATGTGGAAGGAGAAAGGAGTGGAGGAGGAGGCAGTGCATCTGTATAGCCTCTATGCGGATGTCCATGGGAGTCGGCAGTCATTAAAATTTCTCCGACTTCTCGTTTGCCCCCTATACCATAAAAAAAACATCGGTTTTGAGGAAAATAAGTATACCTACCTACATGCAGGCGAGTGAATTTAAAATAGACAAAGGTCTATTTTACCCTGATTAGGTCCCACGTACTCGGATAAGATCAGTAAAGGAAGTCAAGATAACAATCGTTAGTGTATGACTACTAAAATAAGTTTATTGTAACTACATGTTTTGCTACATATATATTTATATATGTAGCAAAACATGTAGTCACAAACTATGTTATAACACCTTTATGTTTTCATGTTTTATACAAATAAATATTATTATTATTACTTCTATTATATGCCTCACTATGACGCGTCAGAATAAAACATATCACTTTATAATATCAAAGCCAAAAACAATGTCAAACGACACACATTTGAATATTAAATACGACTTGGAATTCCCCCTAATGATACACAAGCATATGGCCTGAACGAGAGCGTCTTGGGCGACAAAGGTATTACCACTTTACCGATGTCTGCGGTTCCTTAATTAACCCCTGAAAAGCCTTACGTGCCGTGCGGTGTGTGGGATTATTAGTTCATTTTAATATATTAACAAACCAAATTGTGTCAAGCTTATTGTACTGTGTAATGTAAATGTGCACGTATTGTTCTTGTTAGTTTATCAGTCAAATATTCTCCGCTACGACTCTTGAGAGATTGTTATGGAGATCTATTTTCGTATGTAAATAGTGTGATAGGTTATTTCGTGTTGTTTTGAAAGAAGTGTATTCTATAATATAACATTGCGAATATATAATAAAACTTCAACTGTACAATGTTTGCGCACCCTAATCTCAAAAACGGCTTGACCGATTTAATACAGTTTTCACTTATATTATGTTGTGATGGACTTTACTTGATATTTAGTGCAGCAGTTTTACATGTGAAATTGCGTGGTTACAACTAGTTAAAAACCATTACTAAGAAAGATAAAAACTCAAATAACAGGTACGGACGTGAAGCCACGGGTATACCCGAGACTTGTTTCCTACGGCTAATAAGAACATCAAGTGATTCATCAGTAAATCGAGACAAAAGACATGTAGCACGTAGGTACTGCTATCTATGTTAATATTATAAAGCTAAATACTTTGTATGTTAGGTTAAATGGGCTAATCTCAAGAAGAAGAACCCAATAATTTGAAAAATCCTTACATTATTTTTCGACGACGACTTTTCAAAAATATAACACCTACAATTTTGGGCGAAATTAATTATACATACGGATGTTATTCACTTATCATCATTAATTTTTTTTTTTTTATGGTATAGGGGGCAAACGAGCAGTTGTAGCCATTTTCATGACAACCGACGCGCATAGACATCTGCATAGAGACTATACAGATGCGCTGCCCCCCTTTCTCCTCCCACCTCCATGGGTCACCGGCTACTTACATACCACACGAAACGCGACAGCACAGCTGTCACTTCACTCCGGTCTCGTGTAAGCGAGAGGTACCTCCCCGGTCGTGCCGGCCCAAATTCAGCTGCATGCAAGCATGCAGTGTGGCACTACCTCTTACTAACTTTTTCAATTAACATCATCTTTTACAATAATATTTTTATTATTTACAATTAACATCACTCTGAAATTAACGAGAGTATACATAATTAATTAATTGTGTTTGTAATATGATAATACCAGTAGATGCAATCAAAATGTAGAACTATAATTAATGAATAAGATATTCACAATAATTACGCATCAATTGATGGTTATTATAATCTAAGCATAATTGCAGCGAAAACTGACCGATCATAATATCATGTTCGCTTAATTATTCCTTCTATCGTCTATAATATCAAATATCATATAACATCTATATCATGTTCGTGGTCTTGTGGTAAGAATGTTCAACGTGAGGTCCTGTGATCGAATCCCGGAAATTTACTGTCCAGTCGGAATAGGAGAATGAAAGCATAGAGAGTGCACTTGTGTCAGCGCAAATACTTGTGCACTTTAATATGTCCTGCGTCGGCTTGTCCCTACAGAGACGGGTCGTAGCCCGAAATTCGGCTAGGGACGACATTATTATTATTATCATGTGTGGTATTACTGGAGAAGGTGAACGTCGTAGTGTACGAGTACTAAAGAGATTAGCGGAGAACAAGGCCAACTGGAAGAAACTGCACCGACAAGAGCTCTGCTCTTAAGTTAAAGAAAAAAGAAGAATGGTATAAATAGGTATCCTTAACAATACCTACATGTAAGTCTATATATATAAAACTCAAACGTGACATAGCCAGCTATCAACGCACAGCCCAAACCACTGGACGGATCAAGCTGAAATTTGGCATCCTACCTGGATGCCAATTTGGCATCCAGGTAGATGTTACGACGTAGGCATCCGCTAAGAAAGGCTTTTTAGAAATTCAACCCCTAAGGGGGTGAAATAGGGTGTTGAAGTTTATATGGATTTCGCGGTTAAAACCGCGGGACGCAGCTAGTGTCAAATAAAACTTCTGAGGACGATTATCCAAATATTCTCCTCCTTAGAAAACGTATAAAACAATATACCACCCTGCTTATATGCCGGATACACAATTATACATTATCCAAGTGAGTTAACACCCATGTAAGAATTACGGCTGGAGGTGGGGTGCGTTGCGGTGATAATGTGTGCGATTTATATCCGTTGAGTTTAAGCAGCGGGCTAGAAAATGAGGCTTAGAGCTAATACGATCAGGTGAACAAATACGTAAGCTTTCATCTTCAGTCGTGTATCGCTTAGCATTCCACTTGCGTAATGTTTCTGGAAATTTCGATCGTGTACAGTGTACACGTGTTACAATATTAACGTGTACAAACGTACTTTCAGGTAGTATTCATTTATTCAGAACAGTATATTCTTCTTCTACGTTTGAAAAGTCCTACGACTGTAAAGGAGAAAAAAGTTTATTAGTAGGGTGTGAGATGTATTTGTAACATAGTTAACGAGTTAACTTCTAAAGTGCTTACTATAGAAAATAGCTTTAGCATTTGTCACTACATAGTATAAAACAAAGACGCTTTCCGCCGTGTGTGTCTGTATGCATTGATTTTTGCATTACGCAATAGATCTTGATGGGTTTTTAAATAGATAGAGTGATTCAAGAGGAAGGTGTATATGTATAATAACTCCATTTTTGAAGTCAGAAATTCTGCGGGCGAAGCTGCGGACGGAAGCTATCAATAAGTGTGTATCTGCATTGTATGTAGGCGTTAGTAGACACTTGTTTCCTTAGGTTTTATCTGAAACACGAAAAAATGATTATTCATAATTTTTAAACTCCACTTACAATCTCTCAAATAAGGTTTTATCTGAAACACGAAAAAATGATTATTCATAATTTTTAAACTCCACTTTTTTTATTAACAAGACATTTTTTATATAAATAGGTATTCAAGTTAAATAAGGAAGTATAAATTCCGTATAAAATAAATTCAACGATGGCAGTTTGTGCGAGACCGTGATACGTAAACAAGCGCCGGCAGCGGTGAGTTTATTCTTCAAACAGTGGGTCTGTGTGCGAACGAGCCGAAGTTGGCTTCGTCCCTGCGAGTACTCACTGCGCCCCGATTTACACCGGTCAAATAATAAATATCATATGTTTGCTCTTAAACTAGTTGCCCATATTTTAGCAATGTACTTCGAATGTGGAGGAACAAAAGACAGAAGGATCGTAACGTTTTGCACTCGGTTCTCTCTGCCTTCATTAGGACTTTAGTGTAAAGATGTGTTGTTCTTGAAGTGAAAACTTCTATAAGAGCGATAAGTGGGGAAAAATATTATGAGTTTCCGTCAGCAAACATGGTAACGTATCACAACGTAGCTCCACTACACAACGTAGATGAATTAAAATAACATAGTTCAGGATGTGCTACGTTTTTAATTTTTTTAAGACGTTTATATTTTATGACAGTTTTAATTTTTCACTTCTATTGGTCGTCCGTTGTTGCTTGTTTTTTGCTGATTGTATTTTTGGATACGACTACTTTGTTGGCACATTAATCCGCAGTAGTAGAAGGTCTAACTAAAAGTGTGGGAATTCTTGTCATTTTAAAACGTCCGTCCGTCATTTTAAAAGGTCCGAAGAATTTGGCGGAGCATTAAGCCTTTGATCTTGAATCTCATAGGAGATAATCTTAAGAAGTTCTCTTTTGTCTGCGTATACTATCGACCTCCTTCATTTTCCTTTCCCTCCATCCTTCTTAGTTGTGTGATCTCTACACACATTGCAGCCCTTGCCGAATTTTGGTCAGGAACTGTAATAATAATTCTTAGGCACACAATTTGTTCTATATTAAGGTGAGAATTCACAAAGACAATTTGGCGAGTCAAAGACAAACGCATTTAAAATGGGTAGAGTAGAGCAGTAGCGATCTATCTTACAGGTTGATAAACGACGACATTATTCCTTATCGCCCACTCAATTTGTGTAAAAGCGTTCTGCTTTGATAATTTGAAAATTACAAATCGTATTTTCTGTCACAAAAATGTCTTTGTGCCTGCAGCATTTCTGTTTGATAAGCCTCAAGGGATAAAAATAATCCCTCGTTCTTAATCCTAATGTAAGCTCTCCGTTTTAATGATTATTTTGTTGTTACAGTACAAGAAGAGCCGGAGTTCACGGATGTTATACAGAACGTGACGGTACCCGCCGGGAGAGGGGTCCGACTAGCTTGCTCAGTAAAGAATCTAGGATCATATAAGGTAAAAACAGACATATTTTGCTTTATTTACTGACGCTCTAAAATATAGGGATTCATCATTTTAAAGATGAATCCATCCATATTTCATCTCCTCACGGTATTAGAATGCAAATATATTTAAGATTTTTATTGAAGACGGGAAAGACGGCACATCCGCATGCTTTACCACTGCGCAAAGTACGCACTTCTGTTTCAGATATAAAAAGATTACAAAGTTAACAAAACTCTCTTCGTTATAAAATTCATATTTTTTCCTACCTACCAATTATATTATGCCTTTTAAAAGAACACTCACCACAATTACAAGATTTAAAATAAAAAAACCGGCCAAGTGCGAGTCCGACTCGCACACCGAGGGTTCCGTATGAATGGGAAGAACATTCCAAACGTAATGCATGATTTTCAAGACCTTTTTCTCTAAAACACGTAAAGGGATTAAGCTGAAATTTTTGTCAAATACGAAGGTCAGTTACGTCTTGATGCCTTGAAAAAATCACACTTCTAAGTTAACGAAATAAAAAGTTATAGCCAATTATGCACAAATTTTGTATGAAAACGTACTTTGTCGAAAACCTAAAATAATCGGGTACTTCCCGTTGACCTGCAGTTGTAAAATTTGGCAAGAAGTAAGACCTTATAGCACATAATATATAGGAATAAATCTGAAAACTAGTAAATTATATGTAGATCATTGGAAAAATCATTATCAACTTATAACTAATTCGCCTGAAAAATTCGTGCCGCAACCGTCTAATAGACGGTTGCGGCACACATTTATCAGGTCAGTCTTGACAGACGTACAGACAGACGGACAACAAAGCGATCCTATAAGGGTTCCGTTTTTTCTCTTTGAGATACGGAACCCTAAAAACAAATAGATGTTTATAAATCTGCTTATGATAATAAACGGTATATAAATATCAACTTTACGAGTTTATAAATCGCAATAAAATTGGATAGCTTATCGAAAAGATGTCACAAGAAGTCGCAAAGCAATACCACGCAGCAGAGAGGACGCATAAAATAAAAAGCATTTTATCATTTGATTTAGAACGCGCTACTGAAATAAAGTGTCCATATAAATGGAGGGGGTTATGATTTACTGTCATGGCGTCGGGTTCGCACCTCGCACGTACCAGACATGGTGTACTGGGTACTTTACATTCATCGGAACGTACCGACAGGGATATTTAGCATTCTAAATCTAGAACATACAATATTACGTTTATGGTTTGTTTACCTGTGTATTTATATATTTTTCTATCTACTTAATTTAACTACTTTTTGAACGTCGATTTTATTTGTAATTTTACCTTTAATGTATATTGGTATGTTCTAAACATAAAATAAACAAGTAAGGTATACATATTCATTTTTGGTAGCACCTGAGTCGACCTATGTCTTTCCTGAATAGTGTACCTGTAGATTTATTAGTTAAAGATTCCTGATCGGAACAGTATTTCGTTAGATTACTTTGTTTGCTAGTAGTTGTAGGAGTGGAAGCAAACAAATTTAGAAACTTTACCTCTCATGAAAAACATTAATCTATGCTATTTTCGTCCAAAATCACGATAGCACTATCTTTTCACCGATTCTATTTTTAAGAAGACAAACTTTCACTCATATTATTTATAGTGCACATACAACTCTACTCAAAACCATTGATTAAGAAATCTGTACACCAAATCTTACCGCACAATTCGCATAGGTACATATAACACATCCCTCGCCTACACATCGCCTATGCGTAAACAAACATTACGCTAGACACCACAGAACAATAGAGCGCTCACTACGTACATCCGCTCTCGGTGCGAACCGAGACACGTGTGTTTATGTGGATTGCATGAGTCGCAAAATATTTATTCATAGGAAATAATAATAGCATTCATGGTTCGTATTAAACGTTTGAAGGGTGACAACGGCGTTTTTTGTGATGCGTGGAAATCGTGAAAAAAAAGACACGGTTTACGCATTACATTCGGTAACTACCGACTCCGACTAATAAGGCAGGTGGAGATATACTAACACCCTTCACCCCGTTTCCCTGAAGGGGCCACCGGCTACTCCCAAACCGCACAAAAGGTGAGAGAATAGCTAATAACATCACTTTTAAGACTCGTGAGCGAAGTTGAAAATCACTAACACCATTCGTATATTTTAAAAGTTTGAAAACGTATGTCACTCATTCAATAAAAAAGATAATTGAACTAAACAAACCGAGCCATTTGAAAGGTGGATTCGATAAAACGCAGATAGTGTTTTTACTTCTGAAATAAAGGCTTAAGAGCGGGGCCCATCAGTGTTGCTCTGTATTGACAACAAGGAGCGGATTTTCCCGAAAGCCTCGCCTGTGCCATTAGTTTTCCGCATCGGTTAAAAAGATTTGCTTCTCCGTCCGTCTTTTTAGAATTATTGAGTCACGCAAATATTGTCGGTAAAATGCTCTTGTATTTCCGACTTATCCGCCAGGTACATTTATATTTTATGACTTTTGCATCAAGCTAAACAAGCATTACAGTGCGATATTCCGTCAAAATATGTAATGCGCATATATAATAATTAAATGTTATTTCATTAGTAAAATGTCTAATTAGATTATTCGTAAAAACGATCATTATTGTAATAAAAATACTTTAATAAAATATCACAGCTAATCCAAATATTTTTTGGATTTTAAAAGTACATAAATAACAACAGGAACAAGACATCTTCACGCCACGTCACTAACGGAACAGGTAGAGAGAACAGAACACCTCATACGATGTACATATTTAATAATTAAATAAACCGCGACCAAATCCGTAAACTAATTCTATTATAAAGGGTAATATTTGCATGGTATTTTGGGTATAGAAGTCATGACGATTACTACGTTGTGAAATAGCTACTTAAACATTGATATAACTGAGAAGTTAAATCTGAACATTACTATGCACCGGCGGCGCGGCGTGTGGTTTTAAGGCAGCACTTGCTGTCGCTTTTTCTAAACTCTCGATAAACTAAGACAGCACAAATTTTAATTTCTAAAACGACTTCACTAGAATGAAAGACATCGTTAAGTTACTTTAAGAATTCGAGAGTAATTGAATGTAATGTAACGATTATTAAAGCACTGAACTACTATTATAGCATAACTAGCTGCGCTCCGCGGTTTCATACGCTTAAGCTTCGGTTCCGTGGAAATACCGAGATGAAAAATAGATGTTGGCCGATTCTCAGACTATATTTATATTTTTTATTATATTTTTTTTTATATTTATATTTTTTTCTTAATTTCAGAGTTTCTAGTGTCATAATATTAACATTAACTTAAGTTTATGCTGAGACGGCGTATCACGCAGTATAACCATATCGAAAATTAATCATGGAATATGAACTATCAAGTGTTCCACTTTTGAAAATCACTAACTATCTACTAACTATATATATATATATATAATATATATACATAATATCTTTATTTCTCAACACAATTGTTTACATGAAGAATTGATAATACTACAGAACATTTTTAATTTGTGTGAGACTGATGCCTGAGCTAGGTATTAATTACCTGTGTTACAGGTCATCAGGCCCCCACCTCCTTGTAAGTATAACATATAAACATATTTTGTGTCGACATAAACAGTTTTATAAAGTAAAATTAACTTGTATGCGAAACACACGAATGCACTGTGACGTGATCCGGAGGGAAGGGGGTTCTTCTTCCTATTTATCCAACATAAAATATTATACACAAACACACTCCCGTGTATATCAAGTATTAAATTCTAAGCACATCATTGGCTTGCAATAATAAAGTAAGATATTCATATGAAAATAACAAGCAGTACGTTCCGTATTTAAAGAGAATGCTACGAAGTATGCGCACGTAGACTGTTCATCGGCATGAAATGTCAGATAGTCGGCAGTAGCACGTATGTGGGTTTGCAATAACATGCCGCAACGAGTCGCAGCTATGTTACACCCGCCACATGTGAGCGGCCCGTTCAAATTCTGACATATTTCTCGTGCTTTAATATGGACCCCGACTTTAATGGAGGTAAGATTAAGAAATTACGATTTTCTTTTGTTTTGGATAATTAGTTATGTATTATAATTACCTACTATTCCACCTACTATTTTTGTGTATATAGCTATGAACTAATTAATAATGAAATGGCTTTTCGAGTATTAGTTTTGTAGTATAATATTTAATTTTAGTAAGTTACTATAACCCGCGGTCTATTCAAATTCTAACATATTTCTCATTTAACATTAATAGGAAATAGATAAAGAAATTAATTTTTTGTAAATGTTTGGACTTGTGTTTTTCGTTAATTCGTTATTAAAAATCAATTATTACTTACTACTTTCGTGTATCTGTTTATGACCTGAATTTATAATTAAATGGCCTTTCAAGTATTTGGTTCCTTGATTTTTTTTATTTTTACTCACTTAAAATATACTATTATAATCTTAATATATATAATTCAAACGTGACATAGCCAGCTATCAACGCACAGCCCAAACCACTGGACGGATCAAGCTGAAATTTTGCATCCAGGTAGATGTTACGACGTAGGCATCCGCTAAGAAAGGAATTTTAGAAATTCAACCCCTAAAGGGGTGAAATAGGGGTTTAAAGTTTGTATGGAAAACCGTCCCCTTTCAAG
>LUGF01009850.1:333033-365075 GCA_001625245.1 Calycopis cecrops
ACTTTGTAACGGTACGAGACTGCAAGTGAAAGCGTTACATCGCAATATTGTGGAAGCCATTATATTAACTGGATGTGCGAAAGGGGAAACTGTATTTATACCACGAATCCCATTAATGCCGAATGATACCCCGTTCGAATTTTAAACGATTACAGTTTCCCCTAAAAGTCTGCTTTGCCATGACAATAAACAAGTCTCAGAACAGAACAGAACACTTGAGAGAACATTGCTTCTCTCATGGACCGTTTTATGTTGCTTGCTCACGAGTACGTTCACCAAGTACTTTGATAGTTTTAGCGCCTAATAACAGATTAGTAAAGAATATTGTGTACAAAGAAGTTATGAAGGTCCAAATTCTTAGACACGCTGAACAAAAGTAAAGCCGCAAAAACTATACCTAATCAATAGTACTTTTTAACGCGAGCGAAGCCGCGGGCAAAAGCTAGTCATATTATAAGTCATTAGAAAAAATTGAAAATAAGTAAGTCTAATATTGCTATTATCACCATCCAAAGACATATTAGTGATATTTATATTAAGCGTATCGAAAAATGTGTTACACGCGAAACTTCCCTTTTATTCAACAGATAGAATAACAAAAACACATCTACACGCCATTTCTCTTGTGGTGTAGGCAGATTGAAACAAGAGCCAAATATTTGTCTTGCTCCCTCACATTCATAACTCTCTTCGTATAAACATTCCGAGAGACTCTTGACACCGCCTTCGGACAGCCATCGAACTGATCATGGTATGTATTTAACACATTTTTCAAGAATTTAGATTTTTATGGCAGGTTCTGTTTCGATTTTATTTTATTGTAAACTGCAAGTATTTATATTTGGCGCCAAAACCGAAATTAAAACCTATTTTAAATTATTTTTTCGTATATTCTTCAGTTAGTATTGAAGTTCGTTGATTAATTACAATTAACATTTATTTTTTTGATGAGATAAATTGCAATCAACCATTAACTTTTTTATTTACTGTAATTTTACGGCTTTATGTGCAGCTGTAGTCACTGAGACAAAAAATTGTCACGACTATTAAAATTAAGACTATAATAAAAAGAGGTACAAATATCATACCATAGGAACACCTAGGCCGGTTAGAAACTTAGGTAATGGTATTGATAAATGGTTAAACTGTGATATACACTTTTACACGGTTGGTCAGCTTAGTGAAGCGAGCAGCCTCCTATATAATGTGGTAACGAATAACCGCAACCATTACCGTATAACCACAGAAGCACTCAATGCATAACTGAAAGGCCGTCACTTCAAAACCCACAGCTACAGAGGGAAATATCATTAAAATGTTTCCATAAAATATGGGCACATTAATTTGTTGACAACCAAAGTAGCCACAAGCTGTTTACGAGGGATTTTAGTAACCTGATAAGCTAATGGACTCTACCCTCAACATAGCAGTGCCAAATATATTTTTAATAGTGTATAATTAAATAAAATATTTAAAAAAATATTAAGGGATCCACTAGTTTTTCTGATTACTAAAATTGTACATATTTACTGTCTTCTTAATATGGGCAGAAAATGAACATGTAAATAATTTATTAACTTGAGGTAAAGTAGTATGTCGCATAAGTTCCTAAAATAAACTTATTGGCTGAAGATTGGCGCAAAGTTAAAGGACCCTCGACACAAATCCGTAGTCGAAGAGATCTCTAAGTGGGCTTTTAGTAGAAGTAAGCTAAGCCGTCTTGTGCAAGATGTTCACTTATTTCTATGTGTGTGATTGTATTACTTAGTGAGCCATCGTTTGCTGCCTTTTATATAAATAAAATGTTACAACTTTTATGTTTATGCTTTGATCAGAACAGATTTTGTTTTGCAGTGTTATATCAAATGATGAAAATTCCTTAGCTAGCTATGTAGGAACATACATATTATTTACAAAGTATCTTTTGAAGCACCGTCAAAAGATATTTTGTATACATCACTAAACTAGTTCAGCAGAATTTGGGCCTGAAAATTATATTCAGGTTTGTGTGATCGTATTTATTATGGTTTACATACGGTTACTGCTACTTCAGCTGGATGATACTTAATCAAACGATTTCCCTTAATGACTATTAATAAGTCGTTAGAAGGCCATTCTATTTAATTATTACTTATTGCAAACATTTTGTAAAAAAAAGATTGATTTTACTGTTTTTGTTGTATTTTTAATTATTTTCATTTTCATCATTATCAGGCGGCAGATGTCTGGACATGTATGACATCACGGTCATTTAATAAATAATATTACATATTTTAAATTAATAAATATCAAGTATTACATTGACAATATTTACGAGAAAGGAAGAAAATATTTATATTAATAGATATAAGTATTACACGTCTTTTCCTTACGTGGCTGTTGGATAATTATGTATAAATTATTATTATTATATTAAGCCCATTATGTGTCCCATTGTTGGGCAAAGGCCTCCCCCCATTTTTACTATTTTTCTCTGTTCAGAGGATTATAGGTATTAGCATTTTAGTGTAAATTAGTCTCTGGTTTAATTAAATATAAACACTTTCCGCCTTTTTTAAATCGGTTGAAAACAACTGTAAATTTAAAGCAAAAAACACTCGCCCCAAAAAGATTTATCGAACACCTCCAAAAACAACAAACAAAGATAACAGTGTAAAATGAAGGCCCGTAAACGTTTCATAATTAAATCTGTCGTAATATTATTAAACACGTCTACGAATCATCTCCTCGGGCGACGGGGTCCGTCGTTAAAGAGGTTCAGTGCGGTGCGCTGCGGAATGGCCAAAGTTTGCTACGAGTCCATTATAAATCAAACGACGCCTTCCAGGCATGTCCTGAGGGATCCGAGCGTCTCCCATCGAGCCTCGCAAGTTTTCCTTAATGCCCCAACAATTAAGATAAAAAGAAAGGAGCGCCAAAATTAAAGGTGGTTTAAGATAACGAGGTAATAGGCTCATGGAAGTTCAACACTTTACAGTGTTAGAGCACGTGGCGGCTAGAATTTACGACTACCCACGTAAAACGACTTTTGCAGAACTTTGGAGACTATATGAACTAATCATATATTTGGTTTTCCATGAATTTTAAAGGAGAAAAGTAATTTTCCTTATACTTCAAAAAAGCTATCGTTTAGAAAGTTAGAAGTAATATGCGTGTGCGTATAACCTATGACTTGAGTTTTGCTGACTGACAAAATTTATTCCATCATATTTCATTACAACTTTTTGCATTTTATATCACTTTCATCATTGTTTTTTTTTATTTTTCACTTGCATTACAAATTTATGACACAAAAAAAATTAAGTGAACCAGTTGAAATAGAGTTTATCTGCTTGATTTGGAACATAACATGTTATATTATAACAGCTGCTATATGTTGTTATGTGTATGTTGTTTGAATTAGAGACAATTTCATTTTATGTGGTGTACACGACACGTTCAACACTAATATGTTATCAATGAATTTAAGCTGTCACATGAATGTGCACAATGAAAACACACACAATGAAAACAAATTAAACTACTTTTACTTTTTTTCTTTCACTAATTACTTAAATCGTCTAAATCATCAATAAAAATCAGTATTTCTTTGTTTATTTGTCTAAACTCCGTAATTGTAAGTAATATTACTTCGATTAATATCAGTTAATGCCAATAGGGTTTTAGAGCACTATACAATAGAATATATACAGATATCTTTAGCAACTTTGTTCAAAATTCTTTAGAGGATTTAATTAAAAAAATAAACTAAAATAAACGTTATAACGCGTACAGGCGTCAGCCAGTAAATATTAAAAAGTATACAATTAAATATTTAGATACTTATTTGCCCGTGGCGTTTTACCTTACTCGACTAAATTTATAAACGTAACCTCATTTACAAAGTGGGCAAGTAGAGCTCAAATAACGTTAAGAAATACACAATTTCCTTCGGTGATAATTGCAAATTTTTAAATTTCTAGTCTCGGTATCAACTCGGCATGCCGTAATTCATTTAGGTCCGCCGGCAAATGAAATTACTTAGCCACCACCGCCATTTCAAACATCATATTTAGATCCGCTATCTTCATTACACACTTAACACGTTTTGCATTATTCGAAATTGTCTCTAATTGCAATTACAGTTAGGTATAATTTCTAATGGTACCGCAAGTGTATTTAATGATTTATATCTGAAACGGGCTGGTATACCGGCGCGGCGGCGAACTCCCGTCTAATTTTGCTTACTAGTGTAAATGTACCTACGTTTTTGTTGCGTTTAAATAGATGGTTTTTGTATTTTATGGTTACATTGTTTGCCAGTTTTAATTTTATATGTTTATGTAGGGACACAGTGCACTGTGTAGATAGGTGTGTATGTATTAAGTAGCTACATGTCGATGTGTGCGTAAACAATTTCATAATCTGTGTAATAAAAGTTAGTCTCGAATAAACTGTCTTGTGGACACGTTATTTTAGTTATTCCGCTCGTCCTTCTGATATACGACTGTTGGGCTATGCGGTGGGCGGTGGCTCTGAAATCATCAGTCAATTATTATATACCCAACTATAATCTTCACATACGTACTTTTAAATGAAACTACATACCTGTTATGTGTGTAATTGCCGAAATGTTCCCGTATTTTTTAATAAAACAATTAACTAAGAAAAAATGCAAAAAAAGCGATGTTCTTATTGAGAATAATTTTCTATAGAAACCATTAAAAGCTATATTTTTAGGTTTTTATAGTATAAGGGTATAATATAGCATTAGACCAAAGGGCAGTCGGAGTCACTTTGATGACTAGAGATGCCCTTAGACATCCACATACATCAACAACATACACAGAAGCTGCGGATGGACCAATGTTACTGATCCTTCGTTACCTGTCCGGTTGATTGATTGAGTACTGATTCAAAAAGTTGACATCACCTCAGAAGCGGACAGACAGGCAAAATATATTTTTATTAGCTATTACTAAATAATTATAACAGACAGTTAATAGAAAGTCACAGAAAAGTATTCTTACTGCCGCTGTTAAAAAAATACAGCAAACTTAATTTAAAATTAAAGCGGTCTGTGCGATACGTGTTTATTTAGCGGTTTATTATGTTATGCTAGTACAAAAAACTCAGTGTGCGTCCTACTCCTGTAATAGGAAATAGTGCTGAGCTGGCCGACTTGGTCAGTACGATTGGGGAGCTACCACTCACTCATAAAAAAATTTAATTATTTATTGTATAAATTTATTTTATTTTATTCTATGTGTTGTGTTGGCTATATAGCTGTATATACAAGATTTTTTATATATAATAGTAATAAATAAATAAATACATAAATCGGCAGCCGTACAGTGAAGGTTACTGTCGCATTGTATACGATTTGTGCGGTGACCCGAATAAGAGGAGACGAGGACACATCTGCATATCAATTATGCTGATGTCTATGAAGACGAACGGTTATGTTATCAGATATGTATAAGGCGACCAAGACTAAACTACTATCAAATTGATCAGACACTATCACGAAGTTGGCATCAAGGGTCGTAACAACCGGCGTGCTTGTATGAAAAGAGTTACGAATGTGGAGGAAGCAAGGCACTTGTGTAAGGATCGTGATACGTGGCACTCTGTACCTCCGGCATATCCCGTTAGAGAAGTGGCGTGATGACGTGTGGTTGTTGCTTTTTTTTGTTTTGTTTTCTATGAATTCTGTTGCTTTCTATTTTGCAACAATCTTTCATCTATTTTTTTTTATTTTTTTTAAGTTTTTTTAAGTGTGGTTGTTGTTGTTGCTGTCTATGGACGTAGTCGTCAAATGACTCTCACTACTCATTCCTTCTATAAAATAAGAAAAATAACTCGTATTTTTAATCATAACAACGATAGGACACTAATTTCAAGTGAAATTGAATCTTTTCCCATTTCACAATTCTCACAATTAAGCTTAACATTTCATCCAAATTCCGAATTAACTTGGAACATTACGAAATATTTCAGTTTGCCGCCCCGGCCGACCACGGACGTAAAATTCTCCGAGTTCAACACTCAGAGCTTATCTCTAAACCGCTTGTAAAATCCTGATTCCTCCTTAAATTTATCTTAATAGCTCAAACAATAGAACTGAGTTTTGTGACATTAAAAGCAATTATATTCGCCTTTCGGGGAAGACACGTGGTTATAATAGCATGATTTAAACTCTTCTTTTAATTTTAAATTTCGGCGCTGACCGGTATACGCAGAATTCATAAATTCATATTAATATTTTCATTTCAATCTTTTTATAGCTTGTTCTATCAAAGAAATTTAATTGTTACAGCCTTTTGTTGTTTAACGTATGAAGCTCATGGAAATAAAAATATCTCTTCTGTAACTAAATTTCATCTGAGATGCGTAATATACTCAGGAATAAAAAATATTAAAGAAAAGAAATATCTTTTTTTTGTTATAGAAATACATACAATACATAGATAAACATCCATGACCAACGCGGGATTCGAACCCGCGACACCTGGCGCAATATGCTCAACTTATCCGAGTCCTGTACCACTGCGCCAGCCTGATAGTCAAACGAATCGTCAAGAATGTTATGGTAGTGTTTGCTTCGCGCTCGATTTGGCACAGGCACTTCCGTGCCCCCAGATATTACAATAATTTTGGAAATCACGAAAGTCACAAATATACTTTATATATACTTTCAAGTATATAAAAATCTCGTGTCATCATCATCATCTTTGTCGGAGGGAGTCCAACATTTTATTGAAGTGTTTAAAAAAGCTTTAAAGAAGTGTAATTTTGTGCAACCTTATTTAAACACTATATTTTTCGATTGACGAACGCAATTTTTTTATTAGCATCGCCCTCGTAGCCCGGTCAACTAATATATGCTATAAAAATCTTTCGCTTCAGATCAGAATAAATTGTGACCTAAAACAATATATGACATAGCTACAAGATGTTACTTGTTGCCAACTTTCAGTATTAAAAGCCTACTTGGCTTTTTGGTTGGTTGGTTTGGTTTTGATGAGTGACTTTACGAGCATCAAAATATTGCAGCTTTCAAACCTCCGCCATAAACATATCTGCTCGTTTCTTACAATAATAACTTTGACATTATTTTTTTTATTTTCATTCTGTGCAATATTTTATTGGTATGAATTGAAAAGAGATGAAAAATGCGTGACTATAAGCCTGTAAAATATATAATAGTAATTTTAATTATAAGCTATTGACTTATCACTAGCCAGCCTTGCTGTGGTAGCTACCGTTTGTATGTATGGGACTAGACAACTGAAATATGTTTAAGATTTTTATCATAAAAATAACCTATACTTTCGAATTATTTTTTTTTCTTAAAGAAATCGATTCGATCGTGAGGGATTTGAATGCGCCAACTCAGAAATGTGTGAAATACCCTTACGGCTATGCTTACGGCGACAGTCAGTTGTCATGTGACGGACGCTAAGTAAAATATTGATATAATATTGCAGTAACTGGTTGTTGCGGTATGTTAAGGTCCGTAATTAAATGAGCGTGCCGCAGACGGACACCGGTGTGATTAGATTAGACGCCGGCCACAATTACGCAGATCAGATTTACATCCGTCGCCGGCGGCGCGCTACCGCCGCGTCCCCCCTGCGACCCCCCTGCGACCCCCTTCCGCCCCCCACACCCCCTTCTCATTTATGTCAACTTCCACCTTAAATAAACTGTCGCTTAAATATGTAAACCGTAATGCAAACCAGCGTGTTTTCTTTTAAAACATCTTACGAAATTGGTACGTGCTCACTGAAACGGAAGAAACGAATGGTGTGGTTTTATGAAACGATGCTAGTGAAACTTTATATTTAATTTAAACTCACGTGACAAATGTACAGACTTTACAGCTGGCTGGTTGTACGCTCACGTCAGCTGGGCTTATGACCAGCCGAGGCTAGCTATGTGAAAGGCTACGAATATCTTCTCTACATCTACTATGACTATGTAACATTACCAGATTAGCGTAGCAGATGTAGTGAAGTGCGAGACTACGAGTACATGTGTCAGCAACCAAAAATCCTCCTTCTTTTCGATGTCGTTGAAAATATTCGAATATTGAATACATGTTTTAAAGAGATATAGTTATCATTATTTAACATGAAGGCTATTGAACCGGCTACCTCAGGGGATCGCTGACCTATCTTGTCTATAGATACGTTATACAGTCATCGTCATCTGATCAAAGTATAAGTGAAGTAGTGTGTTGAATCTTACTTATATCTTAGTATTTATTCTTAACATTAATTCTCGTTTAAGTTTTCTATTCATTTTATTATAAATAATTATAAGCATTTGAAGTTAGTCACATCCCTATATAATATTTATACTATTTCTTTTCTTCATAGTTCTCAAGATAAATAAGAACGCAGAGTATTCTGTGCATAATGAGCACAGTAGAATTTATCAACTAGACTGTTATTATATTGCGTCTTGAGTTAAATCATTACTTTTGTGCCATCCATATCTAGTCAAGCATTAAATAATAAAAAAAATGAACGAATACACGTATACAATAAATAATGTCTACGAACATAATTAACAACACATTTATAATAATGAATATTAATTATACGTTAGCTAATTGCACAGCAGTGCTTGCATTAGTAGACAACGGATATTAAAAATATGCTCCAGGAAACAGATCCGTACAATAATTACTTATGATTGTTGTTGGGGTTTTTTATAGTATAAGGGGCAAACGAGCAGTCGGAGCCATTTTAGACGCCCATAGACATCCGCATAGAGGCTATATAGATGCGTTGCCCTCCTTCCTCCTCCCATCTCCATGGGCCACCTGCACAGCACGAGACGCGACAGCACAGATGTTGGTGTGTTCTAAACTGAATTTGGGCTATAATTATTGTGTTTCCCATCGTAAAACAGATACCAAAAACATTTGAAGCTATCAACATCAACTAACCTTTAAAAAATCTTTATTTTTCTATTAATAAGATTATGTAATTGTAACACATCGTCCAAGCTCTTTCAATAGCTTTTGCGTGATAGAATAACAAACAGACACATTCGGACTAATAATATTAGTAGGATTTAGGTTTTCCTAAACAGCTTATAAGGTCATAGGCCAGAAGGGCCCACTACAGGTCACTGTCCGTGATAAAAGGGTGAAGTTCCCAAGTCCATTATAAATTAGACACCGACCGAGGACCGTATCACTTAAGATAGGTAAGATGTGACCCGGCACGACTCTCGGCTGACAAACTTCCATATTACCCCGCAATCTTGATAAAAAGAACTAGCCACGATTCAAACTTAAAGCTGGATTAAAAGATGAAGTGTTCTTGTAACTTTAGAAATTCAAACGCACAGTACGGTTTTATTACTTTACTTAATTTCTTAAGTACTTCCAACAAGACTGTTTACATCAAAGGGATGAAAATGAATGCAATAAAGGTTTCATTTCTTTTTTTTATAGGATTTTTGTAATGAATATTGGACAGGTGATTGATATTCATTTTACTAGTGAAATGTATTTTTAAATGTTTGTTTCCGTTTAAAAGTGATAGCTTGTTATGTGGAAACAGCTTCGTTACTTAACTCGTTATGGTGCTAGTATATCAAACGGCGCAAAAAATCCTCCTCACTCTAAATCTGAGAGTGAGAGAAAGTATGAATTAGAATGAGAACGGGCTAAATTATTCTAGGCGATCCGTGACCATTCCATTGGCGTCAAAAAATTAAAATTGACTGATAATTATTTATGTAATATGTTGTTGCCCATGTTACTTGGATATTGTAGTTTTGTATGAGTGAAAGAATGGTTAATATCCGTTCTGTAGTTTTGGAGCCTATTCGATACAAACAAACAAAAACTCTTTCGTCTTCACAATATTAAGTAACTAGTACTATTATAGATAATTGCACGCCAATGTCAGTTTTCAACTAGTATAAGTAGTGACGCTTGTACCTCTTATTGGTACGGAAACCGCGATAGGGGAGTCTGAATCAGATCCGGTTTTTATAGCTCAAGTGGTACAATTGGAACCAGATCTGAGAAGACAACAAATGAGCACATCCGTAACTCAATTATTACATTAACCCGTCCCCTCAGGTCAGCCGGGCCCTCACAAACCGGACAAAAACGCCACCGAATAGCAATCACTTTAAGCCAATTAAGTGAGCCAGGTCGCCTTCTCCGGTACCACACAATTCAGCTCAAAAATAAGGCAATGTCTCTCATTGTCTTTTTTTTATTGCAATAAGAGGGCAAACGAGCAGTCGAAGCCAATTTCATGACTACCGACGCACGTAGACATCGGCATTTTCGCAAATGCGGTACCCTCCTACCTCCTTTCCCTTCCACAATTTACACGCAGCACGAAACGCAACAGCACAGCTGTCACTTTACGCCGGTATCGTGTAAGTGAGAGGTACCTTCCCGGTCGTGGCAGCGTGGCACTTACTATCTCTCATAATTAGTTACCACTTTAAGATTTATATGCTATCATACTTATTTTTTCTATGACTATACTGTTGTGAATACAAAAATACAATTTTAAAGTTGAAAATATAAAGCCCCGAAATGACTTACTAAGGAACATAATTTTATATTCTTCTTAAATAAAGCGCGAAAATGTTTGTCGAGCGAAATTGCGTCCAAGTCAAGATTAAAAGTGGCTAGATTGTTTTCAGTAACAATCTCAGTGAAATGCATTTTAAGCGGTTAATGTCTGAAATTGGTGTGAAGAGGGGAGGCGGCAGCTCTATGCAATTACACAGATGTCGCTCGCCGCGTCTAATGGCGATCCCTAAATGTTCAATTTCGCTGTTATTGAAGTGTTTTATCTATTATAGTTATGTTTCAATGCTACTCGCACCATTTCGTATGTATTCTCATGAACAATACTGTTGCTGAGTGCGTGGTATAAAGATTTATGTGTGCTGCCTGAGTTAGGATTGATACGAGCCCCGAGCTTGTATTCTACTTAAGGTCGTATTAAAATAGCGTAATAATATAATGAGCACTGCTGGGCAGGTTCTCATTACACGGGTACCATCTTGAATTATGCTCAATAATAGATATATAACAATAATAAATATCATCATCATCATCATCATCATCAGCCTATTGCAGTACACTGTTGGACTAATAAATATATTAAGTGATAACTATAAGATTATGGCGCAAACGAACAGTGAGCCTGGGTGACTGGTGCTACCAACGTAAACGTCCAAATTCAGGTTATGCATGTGTGGTATCCTCTTTCCCCACGACGCTCAATCCCAAAAAAACTAG
Organism: Calycopis cecrops; assembly: GCA_001625245.1. Lineage (NCBI taxonomy): Eukaryota > Metazoa > Arthropoda > Insecta > Lepidoptera > Lycaenidae > Calycopis > Calycopis cecrops. The sequence continues at coordinate 344,306 of LUGF01009850.1, forward strand.
ACGAAATGCGACAACATAGCGGAACACTTTAATAACCCTTATTGTCGTGCTAAAAATTCTTCTCGCAACCTATCGCAACCATTCAAAAAGTAGTTTTTAAATTATATGCAGATGATGAACAAACATAAAATATTTTAGTGTGTAGTAAATTTAAAACTGTCATTTGGCATAAATATATACCATTTTTTATCAGTGCCAATTATAATACCCACCGCAGATATTTTCCGATTTCAGAAAACAAGCATTTCTTTAATTTCCGTTACGTCGCTCGTCAAATTTAGAAAGCAATTGGAACTCATTGGAGCATGGCACTTTCCGATTTTTACACCCCACATTGGTGTTGTATAATTTTCTCCGTCCTCCGTCGTCGCATCAAAGCAATAAGATGTTTATAGGTTAGCTTTATTGACAGTTTAACTCGAATATTAATTTGATTTGTCAATTATTGTTTGTAACTTATCTAACAAACGATAAAAAAAAATAAGTTAATTTGTGATAAATACACTGAAAGCCTTCTCAATAATTGTTAAAGGTACATAAGAGGTGACGTAATAGGTGCTTAAAAATAATCACCAAAATAAAAACATCAGCTGCACAAAACGATGCGACCTCAGTGTTAGGCAAAACTATTGTCCGGGCACTAATTTTCAGGCCTACCATTTTTGTGTTGTATACGCAAAGTGTTAACACTACTAACTACAAGCTCGTGTCTACACTACGATTTGAAAATTATTTTATTATTAACACAGCTTGTGACCGTGACCACTCACTCTCTAAAGGAAGGAGAAGGTGGACGTCTCCTGCCTGCTGATGACGAATATAGTAGGAATAACTTACAGCCGGTCCGAGGTGGATCCATCATGGATGAGTCAGTAATGGAGAGATCAGTCGTTGAGAATGTCCAGCAGTGAGGGGATAAGGGCTGTTAGTAAATAAGTGAATGAGGAATAACTATCAAAATCAACTGAGTTTTGGTGCGAGGGTAATCATAGGTTATTGAATATAATATATTCCGTTTTCGAATACATTTTTAGTCTACTGGTATAATATGTATTATAGGCCTGTATGATATGTAATATTTACACATATCTTGCATAAATGTAAGATATAAATAATATTACTATTGTCATCAATAGTTACACCCACCTTTATGTTCTAGGTTTTCCTTTTTCTTTTCCAGGCAGGACGGAAGCTGCTTTAAAGCAATAAGTCTGCCCTTTGTACACTAATTGAGAAATTAATATTTTTCTTTTGTTTTCTACTCCATTGTGTGGTGTAAAATGTTTTTTTTTTGTAATGTAATATTTTTTTAAATGTACAACAAATAGTATTAAATGTATTTGTGATATGTATATATATATACATGTGACTAAAGGAAATAATACACGGGAAAAGGATTCATTAAACTGTTTAAAAAAAAATGAATATATATTTTGTATTAGCCCTTCGTCAGTGCAGAAACCTATAGTAGGTCTTGTCAAAACTTGTCAAAAAATGCCTCAACAGTGCAGAGACCTATTATAGGTTTCATCACCTGATCACTTTATAAAGGTTAGTAGATATAGAAGAGACGAACAACTATATAGCTGCTACTTCAACATATAGGTACACTAGCTTCCACCGGCAGCTTCCCCCGCATGGATTTCGGACTGCAAAAATTAATTTATTATACATATAAACCTTCCTCTTGTATCACTCTATCGATTGAAAAACCCCATCAAAATCGGTTGCGTAATTTTAAAGATCTAAGCATACAGACACACAGTCGGCGGAAAGTTATTTTGCTTCATACAACATAGTGTTGTTTAAGGACCGTTTTCACAGGAATTTTAGTCTCAACTAGATAATCGAAAATAATAAACTTTCAACTACCACACAATAACTGTAATCGGAACCTGTGAGACGAAAATTTGAAGTTTACTAGCCTTTTAAGTTAGTAGGAATTTAATTTATGCATACAGGGATGAACGCGAAACATACCGTTTTTTCTCCTGACAATAATCATGCACCGCGAAAGTTTCAAAGTATTAATAAGGAATTTTTAGAAACCTTTAAGGAAGAAGTAGGTAGTGTCATACTGGCAGCCAACTTGAACCCGCGCGACCAGTGAAGTACCTGGCGCTTACATGGTACCGGTGTGAAGCGACAGCTGTGATATCGCGTTTCGTACTGCTCGTTTGCTTCTTATACTATATAAAAAAGACTCACTTAGGTAAAAATGACAAGTGTTTTGCAAGTTTTGAAGAAGGTCATTCAAAAACATGGTATTTAATTGGCTTTACATTGGCTCTATCTATAAAAGATACGCTTTTCATACTATATAAAAAAAGTCCTTAAACGTAAGTAAACGAAAGTACAATTGGAACACAGGTAGCGTGGATGCACTTCGAACAGTCGGCGATACTGACGGTCCACAACCACGTGATCACGCGCAACCCGCGCGTCAGCGTCACGCACGACAAGCACCGCACGTGGTTCCTGCACATCGCCGACGTGCGTGAGGAGGACCGCGGCCGGTACATGTGCCAGATCAACACCGTGACCGCCAAGACGCAGTTCGGGTATCTGGAGGTTGTTGGTGAGTTACAAACGTACACACACAGTAGTTCCACCGCACACATGCTACTTTTAGCATCGGCGATCGGCGAATTAGTTGCTTTTTAGAAGCTGAATGCAGCTACCAGACGGTCACTACAGAACACTACTAAATCTAACTGCGAGTATTGCCAATGGAACATCGAGTAGTCGCTAAAACGAAAATCGCCAGTCGCCGATGCTAAAAGAAAAGTGTGTGCTCTCGCCCTGACAAATAACATAACATTTAAATAGCTGGACTAGCAAATTTAGATATTTTTGAAGTAAAAACTTCTCGAAGTTAGGGCAGGGAACGATATTTTGAATCGTATTATCAATATGCTACTGTAGCAGGAAATCGGAACTAACTTGTAGCAGCTACGCGGCGCTACAAGTGTGTGCTACGAAACACAGGTCATTGTTTCGTTTTAAGTTTTTATTTCTGTTAACAATCCCAATGACTGGCATTGTTTTTAGAAAGGGGGGCAAACTAAGCCACATCGTATCTATCCAAGCGTATTAACATCCGTACGATTGAGATACATATGATTTGTCCCGCAATGAGTCAACGGCTACTACAAAGCACACGATATGCGATATCGTAGTCCTCGCTTAAAGGCGGTATATTGTGAGGGAGTCTCACTCAGTCTTGCCAACCGATTTATTTATAAAACGCAGCAACAATGTATTAACAGAGTACAATATAGCATTAATCTCTTACTAATTTGATATCGATTGAAAGAAAAAGTAGAAAACCAAACAAACTTCCTACTTCATTAAGCTGTACTGAAGACATTTGTATTAAAAGTCCATTTGGACGAACTAAAAGTGATTGAAAACTTTAGCTATTGATGTTTACAGTTCCCCCGGTCATCGACGACTCGCTGAGTTCGGGCGACGTTATCGTCCGAGAGGGCTCCAACGTCACACTGACGTGTCGCGCTAATGGCTCTCCTAAGCCCACCATCAAGTGGAAGCGGGATGACAACTCAAAAATCTCCATTAGCAAGGGCCATTCAGGTCAGACTTGTTAACGAACAAAAAATTCTAAGCGTACTTGTGAAACAAAATTTTTAATTATATTTTTTTTCATTCCAGTGCCAGACTTTGACGGTGAAGTGCTAGACATGGCGCGCATCTCCCGCCTGGATATGGGCGCGTATTTGTGTATAGCCAGCAACGGCGTGCCGCCGAGCGTGTCGAAGCGAGTCAAAGTTAGCGTCGATTGTGAGTGTTCTATACGTCTCTTCTAAGTTTTGTGCTCACTAATTGGATTAACACTTATGAATGGTGTGTCTTTTTAATTGTAAAGCTTACTCCGTGTATGCTTTTTAATAATATAAAAGGACAAACGAGCAGTAGGAGCCTTTTTTATGACTACCGATGTCCGTAGCCGTCAGCATAATTATTATGTGGAAAGCTTCCAAGTCTGCTGCAATACACTGCTCGGCCTTTTATTAACTATAAATATATTGTATTTAAAACACCAATAATAGTCTATTAATTGTTTTTAGTTCCTCCGATGCTATGGATCCCTCACCAACTGGTTGGAGCTCCTCTATATTATAACGTGACATTGGAATGCTTCACAGAAGCACATCCTACTTCCCTTAACTATTGGACGCGGGACGACGGTCATATGATCCACGAGAGCCACAAATATCACATGGAGAATATGGTCGGAGTGCCGCCGTACAAAACACACATGAAACTACTTATAAGAAGCATATTGTCGGAAGATTACGGTACATATAAATGTGTTGCGAAAAACCCGAGAGGAGAATCGGATGGGACAATAAGATTATACAGTACGTATTTTATGATTGTCCGTATTCATTTACCGTTAACAATTTGTAACGTGAATGTGATTTATGTCCGTTAATTTTGCGTTACTGGATTCCAACATTTTGACAGTTTCGCCAATAAGTTGAAAATCCTTCGCTACACACACGTCTTTTGTTACATTCAAAGTGTTTACGTGTGTATTATAACACGTTATAATCTAATCTCTCTATAATTTTTGACTTTTATATATTTATTATTAATTGATTGAATTTGGAAATTAAAATGAGCTCATATAACATGACGTGTTGCAGCTTCATCGCCACCCACAACAACCCCAGACCCCAGAGTATTAACAGTTCCACCACCGTCGAAACCTCCGAGACGAGATTCACCGCTTCCAGATAAAGGTAATTAAGAATCATATTATGTTTCCAGGCTAAAACAAAACATTCTAAGAACGTCTAGGTCCTAGGAGTAGGTAATCCAGACAAAAACTAGTCTAATAGTCTATCTGTCAGAAATAAATACTATCGTAATATTTATTATACGCAATATTTTGATATTACAAACTAAATTGTGAATAAATTGAAATACATACAATAACAACATATATTCACGATAATTCCCTGAGCTCTAATATCTTTATAACTATGATAACGTCACCTTTTTTTGTTATGGGAGGCTAACGAGATGTCGGAACCTGACTATTGACCCCCATAGATATCCATATAGAGGCTATACAGATACGCTGCACACCTTTCTCCTCCCATCTCCATGGGTCACCGGCTTACACACCGCACAAAACGCAACAGCATATCTGTCACTACGCCAGCCTCGTGTGTATAAGACGAATTAATATCAGAATATTATATAATACTTAATTAACATACATTTTATTCAAATTCTACTGTTCACTAATTTAAATTAAATAAAAGTACCGGTTTCGATCATTCCTCATCAGATTTACTCATTTATAAAGCAATATACCATCATATAAAGTCTCCATGACATGATTTGCCATCAAGATATGCTGTGCTGTGGCTTGCCATGGATCTATCATCAGTACACAAATAGGGCGATATAATAGAGCGCAAACTGTTATTACACAACTACATCTGATATACAATCTCTGTAATTAAACATGCTATAAAATGTAACAATAAATTTCCTGGTCAAACGAGTAAATTAATTCCCGACATCAATACAATAAAATTTGTCCAAACAAGATTTTTATATCGGCGATTCCGTTTATTAAGAGATAATAATACCTTTACGAGTTGTATCCCTCGAGATCGTCCAGTTTATTTTCAATGTTTACTGTTTCGGTTATTATTAGTGGCCGTTGTATTTGTTTATAGATCGTAAAGTGTTACGATGTTGTATCGTCAAATTGTTAACAGGCTTTAAATGTTATAACGACGATAAAATACAGAATCGGTTCATTGTAGAGTCGTCGTGTTTGTTTGTATTGAATTAATGTTTGTGCCTATTGGAACTTATGCTTTAAATTCTTAATAACATTCTTTAAACTGTAAGATGGTACGTGAAATAGTGTATGTACGTTGTGTACCTTTGTATAATGTGTTTTTTGTTTAAATATACCTTGCTGATATGTGTAAAGTGTATATGATGCTCCAATAATGGGTGAATTTCTATTGCGGCACAAAGACTGCTGGAAAAGCATTCTTTAGGTTTAATGAGTTTTTTTTTATTTATTCTAAATATTGTAAATTGAACTACAAGTTTGTTCCTAGACTAAGCTAGCTGAAATCTTGTAAGTATACAGATTGTGTTACGGTCTAGGGCTCTAGGCTAAGAAATGTAAATAAAAAAAGTAAAATAATTAAAATATTTATCCCTAAGGGGGTGAAGTAGGGATTGAAGTTTGTATGAAAATTTTATTTTTGAGCTCCTACTTAAAAATAAATGAACACTTCAGCGTTTCGGAAAAGTCTTCCTAAAGTGGATTAATTAGCTTAGAATTTGTTTTGAAGTCCCTCATTTTGGGATAATTGGGGTATTTGAAAGCAAGAAATTATTTCGGTGTTTTTGGTAACTCTGTCGCTAAGAGGACGAATATGTTGAAAGTTTATATATAAAAATCGAAAGATACGCGAATGAAACCGCTGAACGTAGATGTAAAAGTCCAGAAATGTACATTGTACACACTATATTCTTAGATGTATAAGTGCTCTATATTTAATTAAATACCTGTCTACAATATACGAGGCATGTATTATAATATAAATAATAAAACAATATGTAATGAACAGGCACAACATGTGATAATTTAATATCCGCGCCCCTGCTCATGAGTGCAATATTAGGAACTCGCAAGTAGTTCGGTCCACGCCATTACTTCGCCGTTATTGGTAACTTTGCTACTTCCCCAGACAAGACACATGTACGACAAGACAACATCTTGCGCCAGAACCTATTAAACTCAAAATGTCCTCGTCTTATGTTGCTATCGTTTCTTTCTAAATGAATATTATTTGCCAAAGAAGTGTATTATATAAAGCCAATTTTAAATACAATGTTTATTTATTACTTCAATACAATGATACACTTCAAATTTTACCTAAAACTAATGTTTAAAAGTAAAAAAAAACAGACCAAAAAATCTCCCTCGTGAGAATCATTACGTCAACACCAATATACTTATCTTGTTACACTTGTAAAAGTGTCAACACACGCAAGGAGGATGCAGGAAGAGTCAAAAAAGGGAAAAAAATGGAAGGGGCTTTCTGCTCCCACTAGAATAAAACGAGGGCAGGAGGACCGATCATCATCGCCAAATGCGACGGTCGGTGATAGATACGGGAGATCCAACTCCGGCATAATTATTCCCGTAGGTAGTGTCATAACAATACGCGAGCATGCCAGGATAACATATACAAATTGGAGAGCTTGCTGCAGCGAGCTCCCGCTGGCGGAAGCGCAGAAGAATGACATCAGGCTCTCCGTACTTCCACCACTACACCACACCACGGCACGAGTGGCACAGCACCAAAGTTTTTTATTCTGTGACAGTCAGTCGCTATCTGTCCGCAGCTCCCGAAGCGGGCTGTCCGTATTCTGTAATTATCCTGTCGTCCGTAATGGATTTTTCCGGGCAAATTACAAACCATTTTTGCATATAATATAGAAGATACATAAAGAGCCCCATATTTAAATTACTTATTTCTCTATCATATTCCAAATAAGTACATCTATCTCAACATACTAAAATGTTAAAACTATGTACTAACCAACAACAAAGTATCTTAGAATATTAACAAAACACTTGTTCACAAATGTTAGTATGGATACGAATTTTCATATAGCGGAAATGATTGATCAATTGTGTAAAATTTTATAGACACCGTAAAAAGTAGGATTTCAATAAAAATTTTACATGCATATGAACTTGAAAATGCCATTTAGGTGAGGGCAACTCGTATAAGTTGGAGGGATGTTGTTTTTGTACCGGCGGCGCGCCGCGGGCATCGACCGACGCTTCTATTTTATTTTTTGTACCCACTACGAATTTACGGTCAGGCAAGCCCAGCCTCTCGACAGTATTGCGCAACTTTTCAATATCTGTGGTCTACCCGCGTCCACGCTGCCCTTTCCTGTCTGCCATCCTTTTAGCTACGTAATGAGCGAATGATGTTACATCTACTATCATCACTGTACATCGTCATCAGCTCTATCATACATTATATTCTTTATTAAACATCAGCATAATCAAGTACTAGAAATAGGATGAAATAAGCTAAAGTTTCATGCTACAAGATTACATTGCAAGACGCTACAAAAAGCTATTTTTTAAAGTTGCATTGTTTAATGTGTTAACTTCAAGATTCCATATAACTAATGCAAAAATTACTAGAATCACTTTGTGTTAGTTGTCACATTAATTAAAATCTAAAAATGTAGCAGTAATAATACACGGCTTTTAATGAAATACATAATTCTAATTTTAACAAGATGCCGTTTCTAATGAAGCCAATGATTGTTTTTTTTATATTTAGATTACTCAACTCCCTACCCTCACTATTAAAAGGGGACAACTGTTGGAATAAGAAAGCATTTCTCGCCATAATAATTTCTTTTATTTAAATATCACGAATTCCGTGCATTCTTTCATTTTAATTATAAATTTATGCTAAATATCACATCAAAGTCGGCAAAGATGTCTAAGATATTTTTGCGGGGAAAGTATTCAATCACTTGTTTTTTGAACAGGAACGAAGTATCAGTCTAACTTGAATGAAATCGATAAGGGGAAGCAAAAGTCTGACGAGGGTGGTGGGAAGACGCATCTCAACTGGGTGGGTGGTGCATCGCAAGTTTCAGGTAAACATATATTTTAACTATTTTTAAGTAACTGACATTATTAAGACTTTGAATGATGATACTAAATGTTCCGATACCTTTTAATTTTGATGATTTGTATGATTATCAAACTCAATTATTATAAATGTGGGTGGTACATGCATATATTATTATTTAGGTATTTACTCCTATTACTTTTTCCTAAATAATGGTTTGAGTTTTACATGATACCGCTTTACAGCGAAAGGCATATCATATCTGTTACAATACTCTACAAACTACCGTTTTAAAATTTTAACCTCTATATTTATGTTTATTACAAATGTAGTATCTCATAAAAAGTTTGATTTCTGTGTGCACTTGACTAGGGCTTTGAAAACTCCTATTGCCACATACTTGTCTTTGGTAAATCTTCTCGAGTTGTATACCTAATTATTATTTATTCAGTCATTATTTTCTCACTATTCACAGATAGCGCAGAGTGCAGAAGAAGTCATCTTGAACTAATTCTGGTTATTTACGTTGCTATTAACTTAATGGAATTGTTTTAATTATACCTATTATTATAATTGACATGTCCAAATAATTGTTAATACTTATAAAATAATAAATTAAAACCCGGATAGGAAAATATTTTGTAAAAAAATACACATCTTAATATCACTAATTTAAACTATTCAAATTATTTTTTTAAGGGCACTAATACCACGTCATTTTAGTCCCGAATCAGTTGCATAACAAGAAATTTCGATCTTTTCAATTTTTTTTGTGAAGATTTACGTCAACAGTAGTCTTTCTCATTTCATTAGCATTCGAAATTATTATGTGAATAATATTTTATTAATATTGTTTAAATTTCAACCATTAATATAATTTATTTTATGCTTCGATTAGTTTTATTCAAGTAAAAATAAAAGTATTTTTTATATATTTCACATTCAGAATATAACCATACAGCTGCAGCGGTTTAAAATCACGTGGTATTTTCTGTTCTTCAACATTTATTTATCACTTTATACGCACTAGTTTGTTAAATACGGAAATAGTGGTAAAATGTATAGGTAGATAAAATAATTTTGCACAAATTTGGCTTAGCTGTATCACTATGAAGCATGTGTGCTACGTTGAATTGCTTTAGGACGTTGCTCTGATGTGAGCTTGTTACAGGACTTGGAAATATAATTATAACGACTATAAAATATACAGTGTTTTAAGTTAAATGTTTTACTTCGAAGACAGGTAACGTAGACGTAAGATATTATATACATTTTTTACAATCTTGTACTCAGTTACGACAGTCACAGACGTTTATATAAAGTGTATAAATGTTGTTGTTAATATATTATAAAGTAATGTATAACAGTTCCTTAAGAGTAGGTAGAAATAATCATAGCGGGGCAGATTTTGAAAATTAGTTATCATTTATAGTATAAAGATTGTATCATCTAATGTAATTATTAAATGAAATCTGCTCTGTGTGTGATGTAAATGTAATCGTTGCACATATATTAATATAGCATAAAGTGCACTATGATAAGTTACGTTACATTATTATAGGAGAAGACTGAGTTATTTATTTATTCGTTTCCACCGCCTAACTTCCTGATGGCTGTGATACCTAAATGTTGTTTGGTAACGTCAGGATTTATAAACAATATAACTAGTATGCATGTAGCAAAAACAGATGAATTAAAATATTATATTATAACGAAATTATCAAAATCCATCCATGTATATACATACAATTTACACGGTATATAACAGACAATCAAAAATTATATTGGATATGTCTCGAGCGCGTACTTCATGGTAAAACTTGAAACAAAATTTAAATTTTATACAAAATGTGTGAGATGGGACATGAAAACTTGATATTATCAAGCAAACTTTGGTCTGCTATTCTAACACTTGTTTACCACTGCATGATTTATATCACATTTGAATATTTCTTTTGTGGAGCCTTATTTTAATGCAAATATATCTTATTTCTTTCTTCACAACATTTTATCAGTCAATTAATGTTTTAAATATAATAATGTATATTTAAGTATAATAGTTAAAATGTTGCCAAATTGCTAATTTAAGTAAGCCGCGTAGAGTATATTGTAAATATAACCATTAAGCCAAAGCGATGGAGTGTGTTTTAACAGAATATTGATTATTCGAAAAGTTTATTGTATGACATACAAATTACAAGATACAAGTACGCGACCATGCGTAATGCTATGATATTGTAGGTTATGAAAATAAAGCTTGTTTTAAACATATGTTTTTTATTACCAGCCCATGTTTAAGGAAGGTAACTCATCTGAAATTCTTTGATATTTAAAGAAAAGAAAGTGATAATATCAGGACAATAGACTCATCACAAAAAAAATCGAGATGTTACTATTAATAGAGTTCATCTTCTCAGTCATTTCACTCTCACGTCGTGGCAGTTACCCATGTATGTTCCAGATAGAACAGCGATACAATGATTAGCTGTTTTAATTTTACTCAAATATTTTTTTATGGTATAGGGAGGCAAACGAGCAACCTTTTTCATGACTATCGACGCCTAAAGACATCCGCATGGAGGCTATAAAGATACGCTGCCCTTTTCTCCTCCCATCTCCATGAGCCAGATCAGCTGAGTAATATCATTATCATAATTATAAGTCTCTACTCTTCCACTGCAGGAGCTGAATTTTCTCGACCAGTAGAAAGCAAAAAGTCCCGATTCCATTATAATCTGATCCAGTCATCGATATAGAGTACGAAAAATGAAAAAATAAAAGATGCAGATTAATTAAATAATGTTTCGGATATGTTTACAAACAAACTGTGGATCTTCACAGATTAAACCTGGCTGTGAGGCGCCGAAAAGGCTCGAACTATGTATGGCCACCCGCCAACTCCCGTAAGCCAATCTAACTTCTTTTAAATGTGTTTTTGATGTAAGCAACGCATTACGCCAGGCATCGACTTCCGCCCCTCGAATGTTTTACTAAATTACCTTTTGATATATTACGTCCAAAGTTTTATCATTTGTATAACCGGTGTTCTGTTAATAATAAATTACCTTCTTTTAATTATAAATCATTTTGGCATCGGTCTCACTAACAGCAGTCGTTTAACTTTTCAAATAAACTATACGTTTTGTTGACCTTTTTAACTACTATCATATTAAATAGAACCCATTCAATAGAAATATTTCCGTAAAAAACATACAAGAAGATATAGAATATTTGACACTATACTATGAGTAAATATTAAGTAATACGAGTAAAAACTCGTCAAAATCTTACTCTATCTTAAATCATCAATAGACGCAGTTCCAAAATTGTAAAATATAGGTACGTTTAATATTGTCTATATACAGGTTTTTCAACAAAACGGGACACTTGTTTTAATGTAGGATAGGATATATTAGTAGTATTCAAATGCCAAATGATTAATTTTTTAAATTCATGTGTTGAGGAAATATGAGGGTCCAAAGTTGTAAAAAATCACCTTTTTTTTCATTAAAAAAACACATAAAACTTAAAAATAAATGATTTTAAACCAGACATGTTGATTATTTTTTGTTACATGCATGAAATATTTATATAAAGAACATTTAAACCATCTCAACCGTACTGCAACGGATATTCACTTTACCTTAAAACTCAATGTAGGTACGCGTAGAGGTCAAGTCAGTTCATTGCAATCAGCTGTTGACCTATTTATCCATCTCAATCGTCCTGCAATGTTGATTTACTTTGACCTAAAACTCAATGTATGCGTAGAGGTCAAATCAGTTCACTAAACAATCAGCTGTTTACCTTTGTGTTAAAGTGAAGGCTGTTATAGTACATTTTGTTTTTAGATGTCTCTTTTAAATTTTTTGAAATATTATGTCTCTGTATTACATCTCTTTTTGTGTTTGAATACTGCTAACGTACCCGATCCCTCGTTAAAACAGGTGTCCCGTTTTCTTGGACACCTGAGTAACTAATATTATTTAAAAAAATAAAGTATTTATAGAGATTTTTTTCAGTTTTTACAGCTACTATTGATATGCAAACCATAACCTGTACATACAACATAGAAAATTTTGCTTTGTATTATAATAATTATTTTCTTGTAGGATCTCGATTAAGGAGAACGTGTTTCTGTCTATATAGTTATTGTAACTACCATGTGGTAAGTATGTTCAGCTGCAGATCGTTATTTATTATGTTATTATGTGCCGTAACGAGAACCTCATATTATATCTATCAAAAATATCAGCATCCCCTCCCCCTGAAAATAGAATTAATATAAAAATTTATCACAAGGCTGAATCAACACATACTCAACACATACTCGTAGGTACGTAGGTATCCGTACATACATTTAGTAGGTCCTTTTCTAATCAAACGGATATCGGTATCATTGAATAATTAAAATGTTTTTCATTTAATTCAATATTCTTAGACCGAGTCCTATTTTAGTTTAATTTCATTACAAATTATGGGTAACCGAACAAAGCTTAATTCGTTTTTAATAGAGGTACACCGAAACACAATCAGTTAATACGATAGTGTCCCCGGCTCATAAGTCGAGATGATACAAATTTGTTAATTGAAACTTTAAAGTGACTGCCATAAGGTTGAAATTGTATAATATGGCCGGCTCATTACTTAGCGAATGGATCTGTAGGCGTGTTCCACTTCCGCAACCGGATACCGGCGACGCCGCGGCAATCAAATAAAATTAACACGTATTAACTTGAGAGCCGCGAGCAATATTATAAATCTTGAATGTTTTGAAAGGGATTCCATTATATATGACTTCGCTCTGTTTTGATTTACTTTAAGTGATAAGACAGATTTTTCTATCGTGCGTTGTCATAATAAGTGTCTATCGCGTTTTCCTTCCCTTCCCTATCTAAGTACCCACTTACACACCGCATGGCCCATGGATGTAGAAGGAGAAAGGGGGGCAACATCAACAACAACAACGGCATGAAAATAGCTCCGAATGCTTGTTTGCCCCCTTATACAAGAATCATCCATCTTTATCCACCAACAGCTGCATACATGTAAAGCATCCGTTTCAATAATCTAATAAATGAAATTCTCGTGTCCTCCGAAACGGCTGGACCGATTCCCATGAAATTTTGTGTGCATGTCGAGTAGATCTGAGAATCGGCCAACATCTATTTTTCATCCCGATATTCTCACAGGATCGAAAGTTACGCGGGTGAAACCGCGGGGCGCAGCTAGTAATCAATAATTCCTTAGTAAAACATGACCAAAAAATATGATTGTAGATATGCTTTCTGTTTGGTAAATAAAATATTGTTGTAGAACTAAGTCGGGGCTCTCCAACCCGGACCGGCCAGGGCTCAGCTGTCTTAACGTTTATCGAAAGATATATCCTCGACATCGAGAAAATAATGTAGACATACATAATATATTTTGGATTGGTAAATTTATTGTAAATAATATTTTCACCGCTACTAAGTGCTTACCATCTAATAAGCTTCAACATTTGTTCTATCTATTTAAAGCGAGAAACAAAATAACATGCGATTAACGATTTCCACATATTATTATTTAATAATGTTTAACACTATAATATATAACACTAACATAAAAAAACAAGTCGACTGCTGGGTTAAAAGCTCTTTAAACGTAATCTAAATAAATAGTAATTGCAGGAGTGCGAAACATTTTATCCATTTAAGAATTTTTCACTTGTTTCTGCGAAAACGTAAAAAGAATCCAGGTTGTGCATTTAAGCATTGAACGTTAAAGACTGCTCACGGAAATCCAAGACAGGTATTTGCCGGAACACGTTGCATCAGACAGTCGTTTCTTGGAAGTTAAAATTAATGCAAGTTAGTTTTTCGTAGTAAAATCTTTTAACACTAAGGCTGGTTTTAGTGTCACGCGGACCGTCCGCGCGGACAGCTCCGCAGCCGGCGGCATGGCGCGTCCGTACGGACCCGTCTGCATTACATACTTTAAGGCTGGTTTTAGTGTCACGCGGACGCGTCCGTACGGACGCGTCCGCGCGGACAGCTCCGCAGCCGTCCGCATGGCGCGTCCGTGCCACGGAGCTGTCCGCGCGGAGCGGTCGTCCGTACGGACCCGTCTGCATTACATACTTTAAAACACTCCCTAGCTGTAATACAGTTCGGCATGCGCGGAGCGATCCGTGCGGACGGTCCGCGTGACACTAAAACCAGCCTAACAATTTTATCACAGACAAGCTGTGCCCCGCGGTTTCACCCGCAACAGATAATTAATAACGTTCACCTCCCTATTTCACCCCCTTAAGGGTTGACATTTTAAAAATAATTTCTATCTCTCTCTCCTCTCTCTCTCAACTCTCAAACTCAGAAACTTTTGTGGGTTCATGCATAACAACTTTGCTAAAGATCATCACATGATCAAATGCATAATTTACGATTATATAAAGGACATACAGACAAGCATTCGTTTTCATATACGTAGTTGGTTAATAAAAGTTAGTTATTATATAAAATAGTTGGCTCGACCGGAGAGGCATGTCATGCTCAGAAGATACCTCCGTAAATGGACAGCTATACGGTCGCGTTTTGTGTGGCTTGTGAGTCTCTGAAATTCGAATTAGAATAAAATTAACAAACGTAGTTTTGTATTATCGAAAGCTTGTAAATTTAAAAATCCTCTATGATCATATGACGCGTTAAAAATATAATACGATCTTAGAATTCCATGTCACGTAAAATATTGGACAAATATAAAGTAAAACGCGGTAACAATGGCACCCTAGTTCAAGAGTCAAAATCAAACTAAGAAATTTTATAAGAATAATTTGGTAATACTTTGCTTATATTGTCGTAAGTAGGTTGCTTATGTTGTCTAAAAAGTTAGGTATTTAAAAAATATGCACGCTATGCTGAAGTTAGTTTTCTAAACACAGAAACCACAATCATAATCGGTGCAATATAATTTATAGCGATACACGTGAATAAACAAACATGAATTTACAAATGTGTGTTAGTTGAAATAAATCATTCAAAATCATATTGGCTGTTTGATAAAGAGCTTTCCGCCGAGTTCGACTTGAGTGTAAACAAAAGAGTTTTAAATCAACAATATTTCCACAAACAGCTTACGTTGCATAGTTGAATTGTCGCTTTCACGAAAACTATGAGTTGTGAAAACCAAAATATGTAAAAACTGTATAGTGACAAGTGACAACTGAATAACAAAGTTGACAGACGCAAATTAGATCACTATAGATATAATATACACAAACACAATAACAAAAGTATGCACTGATTAGCCGTAATTCCGTCAACTTATTGTACTTAATAATCTTGTATTTAAGAATAGCTGCGTTTGTACTTTGTGGTGATACTCCTCCGAAAAGGCTGAACTGAATATAATTAAATTTCTTTGTTTATATATAGGTATTAGAAAAACGGGGGGCTAAACATTATTAAAACTGCTCGTTTTCCATCTTACTTTAAAAAATGTATAATGTAAAAAAAATATCATCTACATACTCGTATAAGCTATTATCAGCCAGGCAATTGGGGCATAGGCTTTTTTCGATGAACACCAAAACGAACAAGTTTAATATTGTGTCATTGTATCTATTTTAAATTACAAATCTTATGAACACAAAGGGATATGGCGCGGATTAGTGGGTCTTCGTTTTCTACACAGAACCCCCCATAATTTCGAGGAGGCAAATTAATCCGAGCACGGCTGGTCTGATCGGCGCCGGTCAGCGCGTCCTCGCATACTAATGCTATTGTTTATCGAAGGGGCTAATCTGTGCGTACCAGCCGCTTCTGGCTTTCCAAATTATAACGGATCACTTTCACGATCTAATCCGGGTAGCTGCCGAGCTGCGAGCACTACGTCAGCCTATTTTCCATCAATTAAATTTCATTGACATATTTTTATGGCGCTTACTTTTAAAATATGTTTTTTTTATTATTGAATTGAACTAAGTGTTTTGAAACTACTTAAACGACAAACTTCTTTTTTTATATTATATTATATTGTAGAGGAACTGACCAAGGCACTTTTTAAGTTAAGACAAGATACTAAGAGAAGATTAAACAGGCAAAAAAAACAGCCCCCAGGGCAAAAAGCGTAGGAAGACAAAAGAATAGTTCGATCTGATGACTGACCGACCGTTCACATTGAATGATGAAAAATCTACCTCTAACGCAGTGTACAAACGACTTGGTTAAGGTGGCGGGAAGCCGCTGGATGCTAGTGTCTTATGATCATGGTCTATGGCACTCCTGGGGGTGAGGCAAATGTCATGCATGCAACATGGACGTCCTCTGGTTAACAACGATGATGATAAATAATAATCGATGCAAATGACCTGAGCTCTATAATAAGGCCATACGGAAAGCTATTAAAAACACGAAAGTCGTTTACCCATGCGGGACTAAATAATAAGATGTAGGAGATATTAATAAAATTGTGAATTTTTTACGTGAAAAATAAAGATAACATAAAAAAATATGCAATCTTTTTACTATATGATATGATACTATATATATATATATATATACTATAAGATACTTTTGTAAGAGAAGTGTCTCTACTGTGTTGGCGAATGTCTATATACCTACCTAATACGTGCATAACTACGAGATCTGTTTTTATTTTCGAAATCTTTGATCACAATTTAACTTTATTCGCATATAGGTACATATAACATGCAATGTTTCCATTGAAGTAAACCGTCACCACTAACTTCACAATAACCGATTCGCCCTGTCGTAACATGTGTTAAGTTGTAAAAAGTCCCTCTGTGAGTGATAATAAAGGTAACCCTCCCCACCTTTATTGTTATCGAATAAAAATAATCCCGAGATTTCCTGCGCGGCCGTAAATTACGAGGGCAGCAGGGGCGGAATGAAATGAGCCTGGGTCTTACATCGCTTCACGGTTAATGTAATTTTTATCTCAAGTACAGGATATCTTAGTTTAAGCACTAGCGTTAAATAAATAAATATATATATACTTACAAAACTATCTATGCTACTATATAAACTAATTATATAATCTCATAACTTCAGAACGGATAGTAATATAAAATAAGTAACAAAGTTATGAGCCAAGTAAGTCCAGCTAAAGATCAGGCTTTAGAATAATTTAGAAACGCTTTAAACTGCAAAATAAATAAAGCACTACACTTTCCTAGGATATTTTTTTACAATTAAAAATGTACCTTAAATATGTACGTATAAGATTTGTGTCTTATAATAGGAGGATAAATAATAATGTAAGTAGCCGGTGACCTACGGAGGTGGAAGAAGAAAGGAGTGCAGCGCATTTCTACAGCCTCTGCGGATATGAGCGTCGGTAGCCATGAAGATAGTTCTGACTGCTCGTTTACTCCCATTTTTTTTAATAAGCCTATGTTGTCCCACTGCTTCTATACCCCTTTATATCCTAAAAGCATGATAATAATAATATCTGTGTATAATTATATAATACCTTTACACTCTACGTTAGTTCAGCCCCGTAGTAACTATCGTAAGAACATGACGTGTTGATATGAAAATATATTTAATACTCATTTATATATTTAAGAATTTTAGAATAGAAATTAATTTAATGCGCAGCTGTCTAGGGCACAAATCAAACCCGTGATCAATGCCGCAACATCCCCGATCTATCATCTACACACGAGACAATTTAAACAATGAGTGCTCTGGTAATTTTTTAATTAATTGCCAAATTTTAGCAACAAAGTAAACATAAAATATCAGCTATCAATAAAAATAAATTCAATATCTGATACTCTGATATAAACAATACAAATCGTCTTAAATTTATCCATCCACTATTTGGTGTAAATTTTGTAATATTCTAAAATATATCACTAGTTTCCAATGAAATGAAGCGCAAAATCAACAAATATGGTTTCATTTGTTGATAGTGAGTCAACGCACATTTTTGACGGCGTGAAGCGCTGAAAAGCCACCGATACCGACAAAAGTGGCAACTGAACCTAATGAATAATTCATGAAAAGTGGTGCGGTGCATGTTCTATCACTGTTCTATCTGTCGCGGGGCCCGCGTGACCGCGGCCCGGCCCCTTCTCTCCGGCTAGGGCTGCCCTCCCGCAAGGGTTAACTACCTTGCAACCAACAATTTTACTGCCGTTTGAGGAGACTAGATAAGCTGGAAATAAACATTACCCTAATGCTTGCGCTAATGTAATTACTATTAAACAAATACATTTCATTTTATACACGCCAGGGACGACGGTTTGTGTACTTTGGGTTTTAAATTTTATCGAATAAAGGCAAATCATGTCTTAGGAGTTTAATATTTCTAAACAATGGAGTTTCTTTATTATTTTATCTTAAGAAGTAGTTCTTTTTACTTCCTACTTATTAACACAGGTTACCTCTTAGAATTTAATTAACTTATTTTTCTTTTTATTCTTTGAAACAAGATTTCTTTGAGACAACAATTCAATACTTAAAACAAGACTTAAGTACTCTCTCCACTGCGTATGCACGCTACTTATTACTGAATCTTGTGAATATCGTGTACTTGATTCTACCTTTTTTAGCCGTAGACACAAACTTGGCTACCATCTGAGTAGGCCAGAACATAGCAAGCGATACCGACGCGTATCTGATTCCATCTCGAATATTAAAAATATTTAAAAGTAAAAATATTTTACAACCCCTACTTTAAAATGGTCTACAAGCATGCTCGCTTGTTTCTCTTTTTAGTAAGTTGAACTGTTCTGATATAGGTAGGGGGTAAAATTTTTCAGGCGTGTTGATATTCTTTAAGTTTCTTTTCTAATTCTAATTCTAATTTAATCTATCCAGGGCTTGATTAATTTCAATTTTCAGTAACGGAAAGGCCAGTGTTTAAGCGTAAAGTGACAGAGTTATATCTACCAGTCCTACCTACAGCTTAATGAGTAAGTAGTGAAAATCTACTAACATGCTTAATTGCCGTATCTAATTAGTTAGTCCTAAGAGAGTTTTGTATATTTCACCGCTTTTTATTTCTAATATCGTAAACATCAGTAGTAGTTTTATAATATTAGTAATAGTCAGTTCTGTGATCTCCATCATAATTTTAATCCTTCTTCAACTAACGCAGAACTTTATGAAAATTATTTTTCAATAAATACATCCGACAGTAGAGAAATAAACTAGTTCTTAAACGAATCAAAAGCTAGCATGAAGCATCAAGACAAAATTTAATAAATTACGCTCAACTACATTAATTATATTGCTTAAATACAGCAAACAAGTTTCTAACTTACGTCAAGTAGTTATTTGATACAATATTACGGCATTCCAGTGAGACTGGACGGGCAAGACTTTTAACCTGAAACAAGATTATATATCTACACTGGCAAATATAATTTATAAGTTGCTAGGTTTCTTTGTTGTCTGTGTGAAAGGAGTTCGAAAAAGTGCCCATGTAATGTTATTGTATAAAAATTTTGTGGTAATTTGAAAAGTTGTTGACGCAGTCTAAAGTATTAATTGTTTTGTATTTATTACTGGCAGCGACCAACGATTCACACTCGTTTCCTGCGTATGCTAATATTTGTCTTGCTCAATAAATGAGGGACCTAACACTGAAAGAAGTTTTCATATTGTTCTTCCTTCCTATTTCCTAGCCTGAGCCATATTTGACTACCGACGCCCTTAGACATTCCCATAGAGGTTATACAGATGCGTGGAGTTGCTTCTACCTCCCCCTCCATGGACCACCGGATACTTACACAAAGCACGAAATGCGACAACACATCTGTTAGTGTGTTCTCAACTGAATTTGAGCTATAATCACATTGTTGCTTTTGAACCATACAATTTGAGCTATCAACTAGCCTTTTAAATTTTAACATATTAGACGAAAAGCTGCTTCCTAACACCTATTAAAACTACTATTTCTTTAATATTTGCTGAAACTAATTCTATAATATTTGCTTCGAAACGAGGTAACCTGTATAATATATAATAATATCCGGGACGCGTCCGTTGTGATACAGATTCTATAGACGCCGAGACGGTCCCGTAAACAAGATAAAGTCGGTCCCAGGGACGTCCCACATGCACATCATACGTCTGCGAGATTTC
>LUGF01009850.1:374579-386567 GCA_001625245.1 Calycopis cecrops
TTCGTAGAACACAAAACGACTTCGTAGAAGTTACTACGAGATCGTAGAACAATCGTTATTAAGATGTTGGTTGATTCTCAGACCTACCCAATATGCACATATAACAAACATTGTGACACGAAAAATGTATATTATATAATTATTATACTCGTATATACAAAATATAAGCGTCATTCCGAATTATCGTTAGTAAAGCAATGAAGATTTTCAAAATCTTATAAAACTAGAAGCAGTTCTAATTTTATTAAATAACATACTTTTTATACAATTTCCACTTTTTATTAACCACAATTACAATTTGATTTTAAAAATTTCGTTAGTAAAAAGTGGAAATTGTATAAAAAGGCATATTATTTAATAAAATTAGAATATGAATTTCCATCAAGAAGTGACAATACATTTCATCAACTATATAGAAGCAGTTCACATCTCCTATCTATATTTATATTCAATAGTTGCTTCTCTAAATATCTAAGAAATTAAACTATTCCCTTTAGCTCGATATTTTATTACATCACCTGTAAAACTTAAAAACAGGTCCATCGTAACATAAATATTTACCCGTATAATAAATAATTACGTTGCTTTTTAATTATAAAGTCAATGTCACTCCAACGCTGATATTTGATGGCTCGACATAAAAATATAGCAATTTTTATTTTTGAATATTTTTATATATTTCGGTCGGAAATTTAATGCGGCTAAAGTAATTTTCCGCGAGCGCCAAACGGAAATTACCACATAGTGAAGTGACATGTTCGACAAACGTCACGTAGCCGGATCCGAGCGCAGATCCTTATATCCAATTTCCGGACGTTTTTGTTGGCAGTGAGAATTAGCTGATATGACGTGATGGAAAGTAGAATATCAATAGAACAATGAATTGTTTGCAGACAATTCATGAATCTTTTTTTATGAAATTAGGTGCTAAATACATGCTACATACGCCTACACTAAATAAATTTATTTTAAGTTAAATTAAATTTCACGACATTTTTAATTTTTTTTATAGTGTTTTATAGTGTGTTTTTTATAGTGCAAACAGTAGTCGGAGTTATTTTCATGACTACCACCACCCATAGACATCCGCTTAGAGGATATTATACAGATACGTTGCCCTTTTTCCTCATCCCCCTTCATTGGTTACCGATTACTTACACACCGCACGAAACACGACAGCACAGCTGTCACGTTACGCCGGTATTGTGTAAGCAAAAGCTACCCCCAGAGGTACCACAGATGCAGCGTGGTACTTCTTACTAATACGACATTCATCATGCCTTTTGCCAATACTACTACTATATTTTCATTTAATTCTTCTGCAGCCATGATAATCGATTGTCTCGTGTCGAGACATGATGTCTCGTTAATACGAATATGAAAATATTTAATGTACGTACATTACATACTTACATACATTGTATTGTATAACTACATTGTAATGTGTTAATGTGCAAAATAAATGTCCGTACTTATTTTTATTATTAAAACTTATACTACAACTACTACTACTTACTATAATTTTATAGAATTATTATTCTAAAAGTCTTAAAGTCAATTCTACTATTTTCGTCATTTCATAGGTATAATTTGTTTATAGACAAAATCAATGTTATTTGTCTGTTTAGTAAAGCAACATAGAAAATAAACAAAAAATACGGAGTGTATTTTTAAGTTGGACGCAATTGAAACATTTCATTATATTCTCGTCAAAGTTACAAGTAACGTGTATGTTAAAAAAATGTTTTCAAAAGTATACCAGCACATCATTATAGTGGGACGAACACCACTTGAACTTGTTGAGAAAGTTGAAAAAGGTGTTTTTTTTTATTAAATATATTTTCGTGGGTGAGGTTCGGTTGTCGAGAGATTTGCCGGTGTCACTCGCGGAGTCACCGGAGCGTGCGTAACGAACTGTCTGCTCTTGCACGCCCCGGCCGGAGCGACCTGAGGGGCCCTTGTACATTATAAACCCCGGCCGTGCTAACTGCCAGTTAGAGTGCTTCGCTACTCGAGCCCGTATTAAAAATATTAAATTAACATTGCAATTCAGCGTAAACATCATTGATAAATTGTTGACATGACTTCTTATTTTTATCTTCTTTTTATCTTTTCGTAAGAGGTAGTGCCACAGTGCATACATGCATGTAGCCGAATCAGGCCGGCTTGACCGGAGCGGTACCTCTCACTTACACGAAACCGGCGTAAAGTGAAAGCTGTTCTGTCGTTTCGTCATATACTGTAAATGAAATACCGAGAGTATCGTTAAAGCACAACCAAAATTATAAGTAGCACTGAAATATAGAAACATCCAATATAGAACGAGACACTATGTTTTTAATTAACCTCCAGGCCAGAGGAAAATCTTTGTATCGTGTTTTGGAATCTTGTGTTTTATAATATGTATATAATTTTATTTCAACAAAATAATTAATATTTACCTAGTTTGATGTTTTTACTTGGTTATAATCTGAAACTGAACCACAATTAGTTGCCTAAACAATTAGCCTAAATAGCAACGATCAGCTAAAATAATCCGCGTAGTTTTGATAATAATAAATAAAATAAATAAAAAAAGTTTTATTTTATTAGTTTTGATAATATAATTATCAAATACAAAGTATAGCGGCCTCCCGCAACTTCGTTTACGTGAATCCGTTTTTTTGCCGCAGTCGGTTAAAAAGTAGTCTATAGCCTTTCTCTCTAAATGGTCTAACTAATACTGAAATATTTTTTTAAATCGGACCTGTAGTTACAGAGATTAGCGCGTTCAAACAAATAAACAAAAAACAAACTCTTCAGCTTTATATTATTACCATAGATACGCTTTTTACAATTATTATTCTGTAAACTGACTTTTTATTTTTATTTAACATAAGGATTTCTGATACAGAGTTACGTCAGACTCTAAAGAAAATGATGAGCAGTTGTGTGATATATATATTGATGAATGTCAAGACGGATGATCATTTTTTAGTCGTATTACTTTTGGGGCCGATATCAGACGTTACTCTTTTAGTGGAAAAAGCGGGTCTTTACTTAACTTTAAAGTAAAATATAAAATAGTAATTTTTGCTTCCCGGAACCTTCGAACCTAATTTGTAGTTTCTTTGTCACTTCGGTATTTCCTAGTAAAGGTAGAAGCGGACGTAGTCTATTAAAGAATTTACTCCATCAATAATGCACCGGATCTTATTTTCTGTTCAGACAAGTCTTGTAAATTACATGAATTTCCTGGGCTCCTCTTCAATATAATATTTAACAAGAAAATATATTTTATGTGCGGATGTATGCATAACAACTATGTGTTATACAACAAAAAGTATGAATAATTAACATTTTGATGCATCAGATTATTTCATTACAATGAATTCGTAATGAAAAATCTTATTAATATCCTCCACGAATACAAATAGGATCGTGCCAAATGTAGGAGTCGAATGGTGTTAGTTAAATCGTATAAAAAAACTTGGTTAATGTGCTAACGGGTGAGAAAGTTTCAGGTAAGCGTCTTCTATTGTAAACGTGAGCTGCCTATCTTATTAAAGCACTTCCACGTTCAATTAGAAGCCTTCTTCTGGCTGCGAGATGTATTTTCTTCAGGTGTATTAAAAATATTCAAGATACATTTCATTTATTGCGACAAGAAATTGTTTTCTCTGTTGAATGTCCGTCTAACCTTTAATTATTATCTATCCGATTTTGACACAAGCTCTGCGTTATTTTTTATGACTTAATTTTACTTAACATACTATAAAGTCTAAAATACTAAAAAATAAAAAAAATGTTACATCATCTGTGTATAATGTATGTGCAAATAAATATCAAGGTTCACATTTGTACATACAATATAATTTAAAAATGAGAAATGTAATTTACAATGTTAAAATTGGGATGTTTTTTAATCTATGGATTCACGGATCATTTTTATTATTACAAAACGGGGTTTAGATAAAGCACGAATGCAAGATGTAATTTCTTATCATATATGTAAGATTTAAGTTATAGAGATAAGTACATTTAGTACCTAGATAACCATCCATAGCCCGACACATAACGTGCGTGGCATTTCTACTGCACCAATCGGAATTCATAAATGCTAGGATTACAATCAAAACACGTCTGAAATGTTTGCCATTTACCTATATGTAACGATAGTTATAACAAACTGGGGTTAATAATGATGTTATAGAGCTTTACCATCATCGTAAACTCTCCCTGGACATTTAAAAACACACATTTTTCAAACATTTCTTCACGTACAATGTGTGCGCAAATTATATATCTCGAAGTTTCCAAATCTGAAATGGGAATAATTTTAAACGTGACAAAAAACCAAAGAGCCACGCAACTTTCGTATATTACCAACGCGCCACAGTTCCCAGTCATGAAACCCGCTGAAGATGAAAATATAATAATAGAGGCGCATCAAACGTGATGTTATTAACGGGCGCCGTGACCGGGGTCTCGATGGGGCGCGGCGCGCACGCACCGCGCGTGTGGAATACCAACCCGCATGCAAAACTTACAGCTGATGAACTATCCCGCTACATCGTTACGTTATCATTATAAATTATATTTGATCTACGTTCTATTCGGCTACATCGTTACGTTATCATTATAAATTATAATATTTAATGTACGATTTTATCATTATATATGAATTAGAGACGGCTGGAAATGGAATAGATGTACTGTTGATCCGGGTTTGATATCAAATACTGAACAAATTATTTTATACGTAAAACGTAAGTATGTTTGCCAACCTGCATTGTATGCTGAGTTCTCATTATGGCTCTAAATTTAACGAAGCAGTTTTTTTATAGCACCAGCGAGTAAACGAGCAGTCGGAACCATTTTCATGACTACCGTCGCACACATTCCGCATCAAGATATCCGCATAGAGGTTATGCAGCTGTGTTACCCCCTGCACGGCTGTCACTTCACGCCGATATCTTGTAAGCGAGGGTTGTTTCCCCGGTCGTGCCGGCCCAATTCGACTGCATGTATATTGAATGCATACTGCGTGTCACTACCTCTTACTACCTTGGGCTCAGTAGCGGTGGTGGTAAGGTGTCGCCCCAAATCTTAGGCGATGCCAATTGAACCCAGAAGGCTTCACCCCTCTTATAAAAAAAACACAAGGCGCTTTTACACTTCGGACTAAGGGCGAAAATGGGAACCTCACCTCTTTGTAATATACCAAAGTTAATTGCATTATTTATGTCACAGACTTCTAATATTAAGGTAACACAACTTCATGTAAAACAGCGCATGAAAAAGAACCAATTCGCATCACAACATAGCCTCAAGTTCGACAACATATAATTCGTGTTAGCCGACCAACAGTCTCCTGTAAACCCTTTGTATTTTCTTCCAAACAACTATAATTTCCTCAGTTACCCGTTAAGGGAAAAATACTTTTATTTGTTGTAGAAAAGTAGGAACGCCCGTCGGCGCCTAATCAAGGAGTTGGCCGGGAGTCGCGCCGCTA
The DNA here is from genome assembly GCA_001625245.1 of Calycopis cecrops. NCBI lineage: Eukaryota > Metazoa > Arthropoda > Insecta > Lepidoptera > Lycaenidae > Calycopis > Calycopis cecrops. Next base: position 380,074 of record LUGF01009850.1, read on the forward strand.
ACGAACAGGTGCACCTATAAATACTTGCCGGGGCGATTGCTTCAGGCTTTAATCAGCGCCACGGCACCACTTTACCGCTTTTCATTGACTCCCGACTGACCTGCCAACGCCGATTGGAAACCTACACCCCAGGGAAATACTGCCAAAGAAAAATCAACTTGCATTTTCGAATCTTCACATTTTATGAAGGCGAAGAGTGCTAACAAATTATTCCCTAGACGTCACCTGGACGTCGTCTATTCTTAAAACAAATCCTATTTTTTCTAAGATGCGTAAATTTATTCATTATTCAAATTCAATTCTACTTGACAAGCCAAAAAAATTAAAGTCACTGCGGCTTATAAAATATAAGTGGCCAGTATTATTAAACATGAGACTAATGCATTAAAAACTTTTCTGCGCAAAGACGCGTGTAGAGTATAAATAGTAATTTAGTTTTTAGTTTTAATCTAGTAAAATTCATGCAGTGCTAAGTAAGAGCAAAGTTAAATAAAGAACGAGTGCGGCTATTCCCAGCACGTCGCAGGCGCACGCGCTTTGTGCCAAACTTTGACTGGATCAAATTAAAAATGAATGCAATGCGCGACGTACAAGCTAGGGCTGATGTGAAGAATATTTCTATTAAATTATTATGTCGATTTTCAACTGCTACTGGATAATATATGAAACTTGAGTTTTAGTAGCTACATATTGGGATAATTAATCTATACTAATAATATAAAGCTGAAGAGCTTGTTTTTTTATTTGTTTGAACACGCTAATCTCTGGAACTACTGGTCTGATTTGAACAATTCTTTAATTATTAGTTAGTGCATTTAGCGAGGAAGCTGGAATGCTAAAGACTACTTTTTGGCCGACTACGGTAAAAAACGGATTCACGTAAACGAAGTTTAGATAATTATAGAACCGTTTTATTTTCTATTAATCAGATCTACAAATTCTAACCGTAAAATTGAAATCTAGATTCAAAGATACAAAGATAAGTATTTAGTTAGGTATCTAACCATCCTTCAAAATATTTTTTTTTTAATTTATTTACGTTTGAAATTGAGAAAATTATCTTAACTAGTATAAAAATAGGAACAATGGAACAGACGGTTGATAAACGATAAAATACTAAATAAAAAATTATAAAAATATTCCACCATGTTGTAGCAGCCCTACCAAGTGTGGCGACACGTTACGTACTCGTAGACTTTTCAATACGAAGTCCTCCTTTAATTGGGAGCGCGCCACTCCCGGCAGTCTCGTGATTCGGCGACAAAAATGAACAACTTCTACGACATCGCTGGAGCTAATTAAATAAGAAATTAGAGCCATTTGTTACGTGGCTTCCGTTACTTTTTAAACGTTTTCATTGAATCAGAAATATTACATGAACACAATTACATTGTGGATGTGAATATGTGTGTAATTGTGTCCATGTACACAATTACATTGTGTCCGTGTAGTATTTCTGATTTCTCTTTTTCTTTTTACTGATTCTGTATATAGCCTATACCTAGTCTTAAATAATAATGATATTCTTATTTGTTTCAGTAATTCTTAGTCTTGGAATATTAAAGCTTAAAAAAATAATTGTATTGAAAATATTAACCGCCACATTTAGTTCTTTCTCGGTTACTGTCAGTGTCGTCGCTATCAGTCGTGATACCAGTTTATTAATTATTCAATTTTAAGGCGAAAAGAATTAAAATAAAACTGAACACTTTTTATACTGAACGCATATCGTATCCAAGACTATTTCATGAAGTCGCAATCATAAGGAAATTCACTTCAATTGAAAATGTTTAAAATTTGATTTCTATAAAATAGAGGGAGGCGGTAAGGGTAGGTTAGGAGATAGTGTTTCTTCTAAGGAAACCTTGGCAGAAAAGTTGTATGTTTGTAAGTAATATATGTATTTCTATAATATTATATAACACTAAAAAGTGACTGACTGACATAGTAGTAGACAGATCTATCTACGCACAGCCCAAACTACGGGACGGATCGGGCTAAAATTTGGCACCCGCTAAGAAAGGATTTTTAGAAATTCAATCCCTAAGGGGGTGAAATAGGATGTTGAAATTTATATGGATTCTTAGAAATTTACACAGCAGCAGACACAGCTACTTTCTGTAATAGAAATAAATATTGAAAAACCTAAACGAAAGCTTGTTAAAATTACTTAGATGTTTCATTACTCGACCGATAGTGGTCGTACCTACTGAGTTTAGTGAGATCATTAATTGGCATTCATATTTTAAATGTGGAGTGCGGTTAGGGAGACCTATATTCAGCTGTGGACGAAAACAGGTTGATTCTGATGATGATGATGATGAAAATTTCGAATGTATCATAATGTACATAATCAGAATATATTTGTCCTTTTTTTGTTAACGCAGGGGAATGCATTTACGAAAAATATCTAGGAGCCCTAGTAGCTCTTAGACCTATGTCAAAGTCAATACTCGATGCCATACAACTCCTGCTTTCACCGGCTATAATTTTCAAATTCACAAGCAAGCAGGATTCCTCCAGCGACAGGCTGGCCTCGGTAATAAGACCAGACTTCTCCTCCTTGTGGACTGTCCGGCTGCCATTGAACAGTACCTACTACGCCGATGGTACCGTGCAATCCTGACCCCTGGTCCTAGTACCTCATATAAGAAAACCACCAATTTGTCACCAATGTGACCCGCCAGTTGTCCTATTCCACACCGCTATCTTCTGATTCAGAGGCACGGCTGGAGGACCCTCCAGCTGAGCTCCTCTTAGTCTGGCCTCTCACCCCAAGGCTGACCGATGTGGGTAGCCCTGTCCATCGTAGCCCTCTACCACGCCAAGGTGGCAGCATCTTCGGAGGGGACAACATGTTTTCCCTACATTATAACGTAATTTCTCAAAAATTAGATTAAACCTCAACATTTTTGAAATCTCGTATAAATTGGCCTATTTTTGTACATGTGCCCTAAGTCCCCTAAATCTAAATTTAGGTGAGACGAATTTAAATAAAAGCATTTAAAGTGTTGCCGTTTTTATTTTGTATGTACGTAAATCTCATTAACCAATCATTAATCACCGCTAGAAGACTCGTAAATTAAATACAGATCGGTCAGTATTACACAGAAACTATCGTTTTGCTATAGTAAATATTATAAAGGTGCCAGAATAACAAAATGCAACCTAAGAAATAATGTCTCAAATTTTACTTGGTTTAAAAATATCCTACCTAGAATACTGCATAAATGCAGCACTGTTTTACGAATAGGACCACCACTGTAGTTGTCTTCATCTACTTACATAGTCCTACAGGAGCGCAGTGGTGATAGTGTGTAGGCTCTACCTTAATATATCACTCTTAATTTCCCGACAAACAATATAAACTTTTCTGTCGAGTATCATAAATTTGCATAAAATATTACAAACCTCCCTTGATATAAGTAGCTGGAACTCAATCTGGCAACTACAGAGTAATAAATCTTATGGAGGGGAGTATGTGCTTGCGCAAATTAATAATGAAGTTTTACTTACATTTTACTTGCAAGTATTCGATACGAAAGGTTTTAATGAAAGTATCATTTCGTGAAATATATAGAGCTGTGTTTTAGTCTTCACAACTTATTTTTGTCATTTGCTATTTTTTTTTATTATTGAATGTCATTTATAAATTAAAATATAGCAATTAAAAAAAACAATGTGTTCAATTCTTTCTTTAGTTTGTTTGATGCAATAACATTCGTACTTATAAAATCCTTTTGTATCCGTTCATAAAATATACGAATAATATAATTCTATAACAGTTTTGTTCAGTTCGTAAAGTTGCGGTTACGCCAACGTTAGCGAGTACCCTCTCGGGTAATGGAGGCTTATATGTCTATAACATGTATTCTTATAATGATCCCGATCAGGTAATAGATGTAAAAGGTTTATATGTGTATAATATGTAATTTTATAATAAAAATCTTAAATCTATTTCGTAAATTTATAAAAAATATTAAATATATTTCCGCTGCCTGGTATCTGTAATACAAGTCCATGAGGTACTTAGTATGGGACTACAAATAGGTGGTGTGATTAGTCTACAAATATAGTATTATTGTGATTTGCAATCTGCTTCTCTCTATCTCTATTTATTAATTATTACCGGCAAGTGTCATTCAACTCCCGTTAATTTTCATAGCTGTGCAATGTTACCGCGAAATTTGGTTGTGTGAAGCCTTTGTTGATAGATAAACAATTAATTATTCCTATGAGTATTAATGAAACAATGTTTTAATTAAGTTTTTGGTTATGTGATAAGCTGCAAAAAACAGGCTCAAAGTAGTACCGATAATAAACATCCACCATTATATATTCCAAAATAGTTTTATATTTTCTCCAGGTTTTCTGCAGTAATTTAATAAAAGGCCAAATGTAATAACTCAGTTATTTATTTATAAATAATACGTTACGTCAATTTGTATTACATAGCAGGGTTATATTTTTGTTTTATTGCATAAGTGGGCAAACAAGCAATCGGAGAAAATCAAATTTTCATGATAACCAACACCCATGGATTTCCGTTCATCGGCTATAGGTAGAGACGCTTTGCCCCCCTTTCTCCTCCTTCCTCCATAAGCCACCGGCTACTTCCACACCGCACGAAACGCGACAACACACTGTCACTGGTGTCGTGTAACCGGGTCATGCCGGTCCAATTCGTCTGCATGCAAGCAGCATGGCACTACCTCTTACTAAATAATACTTAAATGTAAATTAGGAACAATGTATCAGCTCTGATAGTTCCCCGCCTTCTCATCGTTTTCTTAAGTTCGCAGCAATCGCAACAGCTGGCCCCGGCCTAAGTACTTGTACTTCTGGGGCTGACCGCTTTTACCCTCCATAATTATTTGTTCTCCCTTATTTCATTACAAACCGGTTATCGTCTAATGAAAGTAATTTGGGGGCTTTAAATGTTTTAATTTTTCGTTGCAATTCACGCGAACGACTTAAAAATTAATTGATGGACATTTATATAATTTGTTTTTTTTAACATTCGCGTTTTTAAATATAAAATGGTACTCTTTTATGAAAATAGTAAGATAAATTTAGTTAATGAGGATAATTTATTTACCTACGTGATAAAGGGAATGAAAAACATAACAATATAGTATAATAGATACATGAAGCCTGGTTTGTTTTGCATAGGTACATTAAAAACTAACTGTGACTCGTAATTTCACCTGCGTAAACTCTATCCCGAGGGAATTGTTCATTTTCCGAGGTACCTAATCCAGGAGTATGTTAGTGAATTTAAGCATCAGAACAAACAAAAGTTTCCTACTTCCTCCCTCCATGCCCCATTGAATGATTGAACCTCAACTGAATGCATAATGCCTGCTCGGTTGTAGTATACACGCAGATTTTTTTTTTGTTTTTTTTTTTTTTTATGGTATAGGGGGGCAAACGAGCAGTTGTAGCCATATTCATGACTACCGACGCCCATAGACATCTGCATAGAGAATATACATATGCGCTGCCCCCCTTTCTCCTCCCACCTCCATGGGCCACCGGCTACTTACACACCGCACGAAACGCGACAGCACAGCTGTCACTTCACGCCGGTCTCGTGTAAGCGAGAGGTACCTCCCCGGTCGTGCCGGTCCAATTCGGCTGCATGCAAGCATGCAGTGTGGCACTACCTCTTACTAAAAAAACTTATATTTATATTTTATGAATCGAATATTTTATGAATCGAATATATAACATATATTTTATGAATCGGAATAACACAAAAACAGGACTTAGGTGTTCATCTATACCTATACATAAACATCTAGAACCTGGGCGATTAAAACCCGTGACGTGGCGTTACGTGTTTTCCTCGCTACGTTACCACCACTTCGCCAATTGATATACCTACAAACAAATATATTAATAGCGTAGTTTTTGTCCCAGACATTGTAGAACGATAGCACATTCAAATGAAAATAATATATCTGTGGATAATATCTGTGGACTTTACACACCACGTTAGCCTAGCCCCGTGCTAAGTATCGTAAGGACTAGACAAAGGAATATATTTAATATGTTTTATAAATTTAAGAATTTTTATACATTTAAGATTTTTATTTTATATGAATACATATAATACATATATAAACATCCATGACCAAGGCGGGATTCGAACCCGCGACCCCTGGCGCAACATACTGCACTTATCCGAGCCCTGTACCACTGCGCCAGCCTGGTCGTCAAAAAATAAAAATAAAATAAAATAACATAATTAAGCTAATTGATGTCGACAAACAACTTACGTCCATTAATTTATTAATGGTTTAACACGTTTTGTACTATACAAAGGATAACTCAGACATTCTGTACCTAGTGTTTGGCGTAATTATATAATTACTAGCAAAATAAATTTAGTTTTTTCATAACTTATATTATGTCGTATGACAGATTCATTTCCTATTTTTCTATCTGAATCTCTATACGACATAAATCTACAGTTGCTCACGGAGAACACA
>LUGF01009850.1:388258-398887 GCA_001625245.1 Calycopis cecrops
TGAAAGTAATTTGGGGGCTTTAAATGTTTTAATTTTTCGTTGCAATTCACGCGAACGACTTAAAAATTAATTGATGGACATTTATATAATTTGTTTTTTTAACATTCGTGTTTTTAAATATAAAATGGTACTCTTTTATAAAAATAGAAAGATACATTTAGTTAATGATTTAAGTATTTACGATTAAGGAAACGAAAAACGTAAAAATATAGTATAATAGGTACATGAAGCCTGGTTTGTTTTGCATAGGTACATTACACAAACCTAAGTATGCCTCGCAATTTTACCTACGTAAACTCTATACCAAAGAAAAATGAATAATTATTCATTTTTCTGAGACAAAATCAAGGAGCATATTAGCGAATTTAAGCATCAGAACAAACAAAAGTTCCTTCCTTCCTCCCTCCATGCCCCATTGAATGATTGAACCTCGACTGAACGTATAATGCCTGCTCGGTTGTAGGATACACGCAGATATATTATATGAATCAGGAATAACACAAATACAGGAGTAAGGTGTTCATCTAAACCTATACATAAGCATCTAGGACCTGGGCGATTAAAATCCGTGACGTGGCGTTACGTGTTTTCCTAGCTACGTTACCACCACTTCGCCAATTTATATAACTACAAACAAATATATTAATAGCGTAGTTTTTGTCCCAGACATTGTAGAACGGTAGCACATTCAAATGAAAATTAAATAAAATAACATAATTAAGCTAATTGATGTCGACAAACAACTTACAACCACTAATTTAATAAATGGTTTAACACTTTTTGTACTATACAAAGGATAACTCAGACATTCTGTAACTAGTGATTGGCGTAATGATATAATTACTAGCAAAATAAATTTAATTTTTTCATAACTTATATGTCGTATGACAGACTTATTTCCTATTTTTCTATCTGAATCTCTATACCACATAAATCTACAGTTGCTCACGGAGAACACACGTTTGGTGTGGTTCGTTACAGCGCACTCGAGACACTCACTTTTAGGGCTGTATTCTATCATCTATATTACAAAAAAAACGAAACGTTTAATAACATAAAAATTTAAAATATTACTGTTTTTGTATGTTTACGCGGATGTTGTTCATGATTATGATTCTTTTAGCTGATATAACAGGAGAGCTAAACGAATTTGATAGAGTCGTTCATTGCGGAGGTTCAGTCGTGTTCTACAAGTGGATCTTGTCAAGCGCGATAAAATCCTTCAAAAAAACATAATCATTAAAGTTCCTTTTATAAACTTTAGAGCTCATTTTCATGGGGTAACTATTAAAGCCCTGGTTAGCTTATTAGCAACTTAACTGATGAATTAATATTAAAGAATTCTAATTTATCTTTTACAGGTTCCGTCTAAAAGCAAATAATATAAATTAATTCATAATCAGAAGCCAAGTATCAAATAGGTACTTTGAGAGTTTGGTTAGGTACTGACCTATAAAACTAATGACTTTTTTAAATTAATGTCTTAATTAGTTATAACTAAAAGAAACAAGTGACAACTACGATTTACCAACAGTTTATACAGAAATTAAATACATTATGATCGTAAATGGAAACTTTATGTAAAATTAAACACGTAAACTTTACTTCCATAAAAATATATCCATTTGTAGATAAGGGATGCTGAAACTCTGGACGAAACTTAAATTTGGTAAAATTGACAAATATGTTTGATATAAGTTGGTAGCCCTATTTTGTTAAAAGTGTTCCGTTCCACGGCATGAGGTCGATTTCGGTTCGTTTAAGTTTGACATCCATAACGCGGCTGTTTGTTCAGTAACTCCTGAGCACATGTACTACGGTGACGGAATTTGCAATGAAAATTTCCTTGACGTGGGCTGCAGTTACGAACCGACATTTGCTTCATGATTGGTTAATGTTACCGTATCTATTCGTATCTATTTGCATAATTAGCTGCACCGTGAAATACGCTGCGCTCTGGGCGAGAGCTGCTCTGTTATGCTTTGAGTCCCTGGATGTATTTTTGTATGATTATGCGACGTTAGCGTACTACATTTTTTTTTTGTCTGAGCCATTTTCGTGACTACCGACGCCCATAGACATCCGTATAGGTGTTATACTTTACCGCCCTTCCTCCTCCATGGGCCACGGGATCATTACACACCGGATAGAACGCTATCACTTACGCCGGTATCGTATAAGCGAAAGGTTTCCCCGTCCTGCCTGCCCAATTCGCCTGCACTGCACGAACTCTTACAATACTATAAATTCTTACAATACTAAAAATTCTTTCAATACTATAAATTCTTTCAATACTATAAATTCTTTCAATACTATAAATTCTTAGAATATCATAAATTATATTTCTTGCCTCCTTGACTGTTAATTTGTTGCATAGCTGCGGAACAGGGCCGGGGTAACCGCTGCCTTAGAGCCCACATAATTGGTGATCGATTGGCGCAGCGCTAACGTAAGAGGTGTGCCGTGAACGCCACATCAGAGGTCGTGGGTTTAAATCTCACCCGTCATGAATATGTTCTATGTAACAAAAACTTAAAATACATAATTATTAAATATGTTTACACAATCTAGTACCTGTAACGCCACTCCTTACAGTACTGGTGCAATAGGTGAAAAGTGCAGAATTATGTATTTGAAATGTAATTTTAAATCCCTATCCCCTATTTCATCCCCTTAGGGGTCGAACTTCTAGAAATGCTTTCTTAGTGCCCATGAAAGGAATTAACAATGTATAAGTCAGTCCATTTTGCCATTTACATATATTGTACTAATTATTTAAAAATAATAATTTTAACTTTAATAATTATTACATGTTCATTATAATAAATGAAGCGTTCTCTACCTGTCAACACATTTGCTTTTGATAATATAAAACAGCCAAATATAAAACAGCCCTGGGTCTTTGGACGGTCATTATTTTAATACACACCGATGAATGGAAATGATCATTAACACAATTTCATTCTTTGTGAGCTCGTGTTAACACGAAACAAACAATTAAAACCACCGATGCATAAATCATGGACGTCCGAGGCGGACAATACGCATACACAGATACAGTGCGAGACAGATATGGCGTATTGATCGAGTCATCGATGCGACAACAATTTCCCGGTCTGCTCGGTTCCAGTGACGCTATGCAAATGATCGCACTCCATTTTCCGCTGGGCTCCTGGGTGGCACGAAGGGCGCCCGATATGCCAGGGATGAAGGGGTCTTGCATACCGGATGCGACGTCGTCGCAGGAAATTGAGAGCGCTGCATAAATCCTTATTCTACAAACTAAATTCGATTCGACGTAATAAGAATTTGTGCGATACAAATGTTGTCGGGGCATTATGATTCTGATAATATAATACTTCACTCGGCTGCATATAATAAGTTTAGTCTGAACGTAGGTAGCCTGATATAGGGCTATATTGATGCGTTTTATTAGATTTACGAGAAAGGCAATCTATGTTTCGACGTCGGTGGTTTTCATATATAAACGTTGTAGCAATAATTAAAATACAAAAAAGCAATCGTCATTCAATTAAAATGGGATTGTTCTCCTTTTAGTGCTGTATTTCTCATCAAGCCTTCTCAACTTGGATCCATTCGAGAAGATTGAACTTCTACATATAATTGGATCCCGCTACAGTACTGAAGACGTTGTTTCTCCAAGTTTTGTCAAGTGCTAGTCGCAACTTTCATAGACAATATTACATATAATTGGTCGCTGCAAGAGACTTGTGCTTATGTGTATTTCTATGAACGCCGCTTAAACTTAGACAAATTTAAAATAGATTGAAATGAACACTCGTACATATATAAATATGTGAATTTGAATACATGGTATTAAAATATTTATAAAATATATATATTACCTAAAGGTAAGTATCAATTTCTAAGCTTCAAGTAAATTTTGTTAATTACTATAGTTTATGTATTAAATTAATATAACACAATCGTAGTAGTAGTAACACATGTGCAATAAATACATCATGAATACAAATAAAAATGAACTATTTGACTTACATTTTTCTAAATCTACCTCTTAGTGTAATGATGCACTTAATGGAATTGAGCCGGTAGGATCGGAGAGGTACCTCTGGCTCTCATGGTACCACCGTGTGTTAGTGTGAGTAGCCGGTGGCCTATTGAAGGGGAGGAGGAAATGATGCAGGATAAAGGAAAGTGTACGCAAATGTCCATGAAATTTGTTAATCTTCAAAGACTCCTTTGCCCCCTTATATAAATAAACTTAATAGCATAATAGAAATTATAAAAAAACACTGTTTCGTTTCTTTATCGATTTCGAAACAAATTTAATTTACCGTTTACGTGTTTTTGCTTCGTAAAAAAGTTGTTCGTGTAAAACCACGTCAAACGTCACGAGTGACATATTGTCGACGAAATTGAATACGCGTAGATATTCGCGGCAACTTAAGTGTCCATTGAATTTTAAACTGAAAACAGCGGGGAATCCGATAATACTCTACTTTTAAACAATGCTTTTTGTAAAAAAAAACACTTTACGATATTATATATAGATTAAAATGTTATTTAGTGAAATTTTACAGAAACATTACTTACGTTCTATGTTGTTTAGTTTTATGTGCCTTGAAAAATATAAATACGTGCACGGCAAAAGAACAAAAAACTGGCCAAGTGCGAGTGGACTCGCACACGAAGGGTTCCGTACCATTATTGTATGGGCACCTCCTTGAAGTGTTTAATTTTTTTTATTTTTAGTCTTTGTTGTTATAGCGGCAACGCTAATACATAAGTTGTGAAAATATCAGCCTTCTAGCTATCACGGTTTACGAGATACAGCCTGGTGACAGATAAACGAACAGCGGAGGCTCAGTAATAGGGTTCCGTTTACATTTTAGGTACGGAACCTTAAAACGTAATAACTAAATGAGCGCAAGGATAAACTTGAAGATAAAGAGAATCATCTGAGCGCTAAGTTTCGTGTTACTGAACTAGTGACAAATAAACAATTAATAAATTTCTCAGTTCTTGAATAAATTAGAGTATGTTGAGCTGCGAAAAATATGACATAAACCACCATACAACGACACCTCTCGCTGGATTTATAGTGAGACATGCAGAGAGAATATAGAATAGAAAATATAAAATATGACATGTTGGTAAGAATTGACACCGATAGTATTGACAATATTTTATTAATTATAAAATTTTATTAATTTATAGTGTCTTTGTACGGTTTGACCGTACATTGTGCGACGTCAGCGATGACCCGGATATAAAATGTGTCAATGTAGTTATTAAATCAGTGCGCAACAAACATCAAGCAGCTTTCTCATATCAAGTGTGTATAATTTATGAAGCGTCTCCAGGATCTCCAGCATATCTAGCAACTCTAGCATCTCGAGCCACTTACAGTAGTTTAAAATGTTTCGGCTAGCCATTGTTCTATCGTAATTTTCTAGAAAAACACAATACATGTGGGAATTAATTATTTCACGTTGTAATTTTCATTCTTATGCGCCATTATCAACTCATCATGTTAATTAATCATAGTCTGTAAATGTTCGCTATTTTTGTTTGTTGTCTGGCATATTTTTCGGAATTATCGTACAATAAAATTAGGCGAATGTCAATAAAACGATCATGGATATCCTCCAACCAATACTCCGCCTCCCTAACCACAGACTCCGCTCTAGTCCTTTTTTGTAACCAAGAAGAAGAGAGAAGAGACACGACAAGATAAATTGAAAAAGCTTTGCTCTCGTTCTGTTTGACTCAGAGAAGAGCTACCAAAAGACAAAAAAAATTATGGCTTTAATAAACAATTAATTAATTAATTGATTCATGCTGATGATGAAATAATTAAGTTTAATAAAGAAATAAAAAAAGCAAAAATATTTAAAATAGCTATATTTTAATCTCCCCTCTCCAGTTATGTAGAACTTGCGAGGGGATGATTGAACAGTTTACCTCGCAAACAAACTGGCAAACGACAAATTCACGTGTAAATGTTAGCTTTAATAAAATCCTTTGCCACAAAGAAACGGAACATTCCAATACTTTGTTTATTTTTGTCGTTATACTAATGACGAATGTATGTGACATAAAAAAATATTTTTCATCGCATTTATATTTTAAAAAGCTTACATCGTAATGTTGTTTCCTCTAGAAATAGATAAGGGACTTTACTAGTCATAATAAACATTTAGATAAAAATATTTTGTTTTTCAGCACCATAGTTAGATTAGTGGTTCTGTAATCCTACCACCGTCACAATGCCAACTAACTGAACCATTGGTATTCCGTTCTTGGTATTCTTCTTATGAGAGAAGGGGACTAACCTAAAGAACCGAGAATTTCTATTTAGAATGGAGAGCCAAAAGAAGCGTACGCGATAAAGGGCCTCGAATTAGGTATATCGAATGATAGAAACCTAACCCTTTGGCACTGTCTCGAAATTGCTAAAGTTGTTCTTTGATCTAGGACACACTTTTAAAAAACTGTCGTGGTTAGGTGATTGGGGTAACCTCCAAGGTACTCTTATGATTAGCAGTGCCGTGGCACTTCGCCAAGGGCGGCGAAATTTGAATGGAATCGAAGTTGTAATAAGCTTCGAAATGCTCAAAGAGATTCTTCTTTATTATCAGTTCAGTTCAGGTCTCAGTAATCTAAAAATAAAAAACAGTTAAGTACGAGTTGGACTCGCACACCTAGGGTTACCAATGAGAGATATAGGTATCTCCACGAGAAATGAGTTGCACCACACAAGCAAAAACGGGCCATGTAGGTTTACCCTTTCCCATTTCCCCGCAAATGAGCCAGGAAAACTCACTCACTGAAAATTTTGACGCCCAATGCGAAACGGCTAGAATGTATATAGAAATGTTTATGCAATATTGTACACATACCAGCAACGGATTGAAGCGATAGTCGACACGTAATAGAACTAGCTACGGGCCGGGTACAGTAAATTCAATAACGCGAGTTAGAGAGTTCGACGCTCGCTGCGACCGCCCTTACATAAATAAGGAACAAAACTTGTAAAAAAACTCCTCTCGACCTGCGTTGTCGCATGGCAACACGTATGACGAATTCGAATGTATTGCGTCGCTGCGCTTGCTATATGTTCGTCTTGCGTACTATGCATTACTACATAACAATACTACTATACTACTATACTATTTGAAGGTAATATTGATCTTTTATTGACTACTATCTTAAAGCTATTAGCTGTTTGTATTTACTTTATTGCAAAGGATACAAATAATTAAGTTTAAAACAGCACAGCGAAGAGAAAATACAATTTGAAAGCAAAATTCAATACGTTTCAATGTTGATAAATCTGTACATCACAAGAGAGCTCAAGGATATTGGGGGAAGTTCCGAGTGTCGTTATGGTTTGTGAAGGCTGAGAACGTCGCGTTTTGTGCATTATTATTCGTCGCAAGTCGGGGACAGTTTACTTGTTAGGACATTCCCAACTCTCCCGTCTCCCGACGCCTATGACTAGACGCGTTCTAGTAAACTCTCTAATTTTAGTCCGCACAAGTTCGTTGAGTATCGTGTTAACTAAATGCATGCCACTTCAAAGTTTCAGCGAATTTAATTGCACACTTGCAGAAAATGTCTATTGTATAGACTAACCAGCGATTTCTGGCATTTTGCCAATTCTGCGGTATTTTTATTGGCGTTGGTTTGAAGGCCTTAACCTCACTGAACAAATGGGCAAGCGTAGAGTTAAGTTTTTACTGCGGATGTTGTTATATGGTTTAATAGGTCTAACGAGCAGTCGAAGCCTTCTGAATACTACCGATGCCAATGAATATCCACATAGTTGTTATGCAGACGCGTTGCCTTTCTCTTTTTTATCCTCCAACAGGCCAACGAAAAATCACAAGCTGCACGAATGCCTGAAACATGCGACAAGTTAAAGTTTCACTTTACGACTTTATCGTATTATGAGCGAAAGGAAATCTACCGGGTGGTGACGACTGTTATTGTCGGCTATCTGTGGCAAAAATGGTACCCGGAATCGTCAACATATAGTCAACTATTATAATCCCTCGGTTTTAAGGTCTATTTCTATGCCTAAAAGTCCTATAATAATATTTGATTCATTAACTTTACTTTATGAAACTTTATGAAATCGTAATCGATTTCATTGTTTCATCTATTAAGATATTTTGAAAATGTAAATAGTTATTAATTTAAACTTTTATTATAAAAATTAATTATGAATTATTCACTTCAAAAGTTTTCTTCAATTCCGCGAAACACTAGATTTTTGAAATAATCTTCAATCCTGTTTGAAATTAATGTAAACCTACTTTAGAATTTATCTGGTTAACCGTGAGATTACCAGGTACTAGAACTTACCTCAGAATATACCGGTTGTGGACCATACTGACTCCACCAAACCTCACATAAATGACATGCACTACAACTTCAACATTTAAGAACCAAATAACTGCACCAATACTAATGGACAATAAAACTAACGTGGTGATATAACTCATCTCGTATAATATCAGAGCCGCTGGCCTGGTGGCGCGGCGTGTCGCTCATCAAGTAATCATTATGACCGCGCCATGTTTTTAAAACGGCTTTCAGCGTCTGTTTCCTGATCAAAATTAATCTCTACTACAATATTGTTTCATAAAATTAGAATAATTATTTGGCAAAAAAGTCCGCCATTTTTAAACAAAATCCCTCCACGTTGCAACATTAATTATTTTGCCCTTCTCTTTTGCGGTGTGTCGTGACTAGCTCCGTGATTTCGCATATAATTTTCTACTCAATAAACGCTACGTTAACTCTAAAGTTAAACTCTGAACAATGGTTAGTTATTTTTTATTGATCCGGTTTTATTTTAGCCGTTGGTGAAGTTTTTCGTCGGTTATTAATAGAATCAGAGTGTTTCAAACGGGTATGAGACAAATAAATTTATGCTTCCTATGGATTTTGTAACTGTAATAATGTAACTGACTACAATAACAAGATTTTAAGGACAACCTTGTTTACAAGGCTATCCTTATTTTCATATAAATAATCATCATCAACAACTTCAGCCTTAACTCTTTATATCACTGGACTATATAAGAATTTGTAAGTGTATATTACCAGAAACTTATTGTAAATTAATAATATTATTGACACTGAATTTTTATCATCATAAGACCTCATGGATTGACTATTTCTATAATATGCCAAGTCACAGATGCTGATGGCATGTTAGCTCTTTTTTCCGACGTAGCAATTCTATTTTATTTTAATAGTATTAGGGGGCTAACGAGCTATCGGAGTCATTTTCATAACTACAGAATTCCTGTATGGGCTCGGCATCGGCATGCCTAGATATTATACAGATGCGTTGCCCGCCTTCTTCCTCCGGCTACTCAGATATCGCACGAAACACGAAAGCAGAGCTGTCGCTTTGCGCCGGTTTCAATTAAGTGAAACTCTATACTCTATACTACTCTATACTCGCCCAAATTAATATTAACCATAAGAATTATGTCATAGAGGTAATTTAAACGTGAATGAAATGTGACGACAATGTCAGCATCGATATTATTAGCTTATATTTAGTTTAGTTTCAGGCGCTCGACGTAAGGAATAAGGTTATTTCTCATAAATAAGCTATGTATAAAAATAGATTAACAATGATTTGCTAACAAGACAAATTCTGATAAAACGCAATCTACAGATCTATTGGTGGTTAAAAACAAATCAAAAATTTGTTGAACAGAATGATTCGTTATCGCACTAGAACTACGTAATTAATTAAAAAATACCTTTGACTTTCTATTTGTTTTGTTTACATATTGTGCTCTTTTTTTAAGCTTTCTACCTAACGGTGCCAACGGAATCTTATTACTGCCTTCATTCTGTTTTCGTCCGGGCTCGGTTTGATAAATTAAATTTTCAACGAAATTTTTGTATTACTAGCAACAATACAAAATAAATAAAAAAGGTATATGAAATATTGCGAGAATCTGAAGATTAAGAAGGTCGGGTGGGATACCAATATACGTGCAACTTATTAGCTTATTTCCAATATATGATCTATCTTCTAAATTTTGTAATAAGTGTAGTAATAAGTCTTATACTTTAATGTAGACAGTAAAACAACCTGTTAAATAGTGCAATAATGTGAAAATAAGTTATAAATTGTAACTGTGAAAACAATACAATAGTTTGACAAATGACAATGTGTCAAGTGGGGTGTCAATGTGTATCTATGATTATCACCTTCTTCTTTTTTTTTGTTGAATCATGTCTTTGTTTGTGTTTTATCAACGTAATATAAAATATTATTTAATATATTATATTACTTTATATTAAATAATATTGTGTATGGTATTAAATTATTTATTATATATAGTTGATTTTGTTGTATGAAATGGTTAAATGTGTGAAACTTGTAAATTCTTATATTATGTTTTTCTTTTTCTTTTTTGTGTTTAATATGTTGGTACGACCGTGTAGTCAACAGACGGCTCAAGCGGAAGACCGGCGCTGACAGTTATGCCAGCAAATGCCGAGCTTGAGACCGATTTGCAACCATTTAAAATATTATTTAAATTGTTATGTGTGATTGTGCAAATAAATACATTCTTTCTTTCTTTCTTTCTTTCTTATTGAGAAGTTATT
>LUGF01009850.1:400390-424660 GCA_001625245.1 Calycopis cecrops
AGTTTCTGCAATACATAAAAATTAAGCAATGTATAAAAATTAATTAACAATGATTTGCTAACAAGACAAATTCTGATAAAACACAATCTAAATAATATCTATTAGTGGTTAAAAACAAATCAAAAATTTATTGAACAGAAAGATTCGTTGTCATTATCACCAGAACTACGTAATTAATTAAAAAATACCTTTGACTTTCTATTTGTTTACATGTTGTGCTCTATTTTTGAGCTTTCTACCTAACGGTGCCAACGGAATCTTATTACTGCCTTCATTCTGTTTTCGTCCGGGCTCGGTTTGATAAATTAAATTTTCAACGAAATTTTTGTATTACTAGAAACAATACAAAATAAATAAAAAAGTATATGAAATAATACGAGAATCTAAAGATTAAGAAGGTCGGTTGGGATACCAATATACGTGCTTTATTAACTTATTGAGAAATTAAAACGTCAACAATTAAATCTACCACCGGTTTAACCCTACCCCTGTCCTGAGAAGAACCGGCTAAACAAACTCAGCGGACCTCATATTGTGGTTAAAAATATAAAAATACAAATACATTTGCATATTATAAATGATATAATACAATACAATTTATGTATTTACAATTATTATGGTACAGAAACAGCCTGGGAGGAGGGTACTAATCCCAAGATGTGGTCAAGATTAACTTACTTAAGAAAATTGGAACTAGACGCTTTTTGATGCGTACCTTTCAGTGAAAATATATTCCTTTGAAGTAACCATTTAATTGTAACTTAGAACTCCGATAAATATTTCCTGGCAGAGAGCTTCTAAGATAACGACTGTGCAAGCGTCCTTCGCCATAATCTCATTTAGCATTGGAACTGCATAGAAGTCTCGCTCTTTCAAATCCATGCGCCGCTCGTACCCGTTAATAAAACCATGAATTCTACTTGCAAGTCACGGAGTAGATTACCGCAGATGGCGTGGCTCAGTCGTCGGGCAGATGCTCGATTACTGATCGTCCAGCCTCGCCGGTTACCTCCGATGTAATAAGATTAATTTTAATAACTTCAGCTGATGTTTCTGTAGTATCGGCGATGTAGAACGGAGCAATCAAAATTTGGTATACACGAAATAAGTGACATTGCTATTATGAAATACCAAATTTCATTTTTACAAATTTATTCGCAGTTAATATATAACAAATTCGATGGACCTTTTCAACGAACACTTCGCATAGGGGAGACAGAGGGCCTTCCTTAACTCTCCTTTCTATAACGTAGTCGTAATTTACTATAAATAGCCATTGGAACAGTTGCTATTGTGCGACCATGTTACTAAACTTAATACAAACTATTTCCTAATTCTTTAATCCTTCTAAAGCCTAAATGAATTAAATTATAGTAATAACGCCCTTTTAAAAGTACCTGGTTTGCTCTTAGGGTGGATTATACAAACTATTTAACTTAAATCAACTTAATTATAACTTTGATTGCTTTTACTACTGCATTGTAGCAGAATCGGACCATTTTTATAGCATAGGAGGAAAACGAGTAGTTGCACCACCCGATGTTAAGTAATCACTAACGCTCACAGAAAACAACACCAGAGGTCTAACAGTTGTGTTGCCGACCTTAGAGAAATGAATAGGAACCATATAAAGATTATCGGCGGCGTAAAGAGACAGTCATGCTCGTGGTAAATTATTTTTTCAGTTTGATAGTTTCCGCTGGCCCATAGGATAGGAAGGACGCCAAGACATAGCCTCTATGAATGTTCATGTGAATATATTGTAAGCCTTATCATTTTGGTCTCCGCTCTCAATATCGCACGGCCTCTATTTCATTAGTATCTATTACTAGACCCTTCCTACAAAAATATGGAAGACCCTTTAATACAAATATTACCATGTAAAGGTTCGCATCAACATATTCCTTGAACAACTACATAGATCTTTGTACTTTATAGTGCTGATAGCAGATACAATGTTTTTGTATTATCGATTATTTTATTCTATCCGCCTACCCCAGTAGAGAACCGGCGTCAAAATGTGCTGTTACCGATTTTAACTGTCTTCCTTGAGAAATTTAAACTGCTGTTTCACTGCCACCACCACTGTACCAATATCTTTTATAAGAAACCGTTTAAAAATGAAATTAAAAGCACTTACACTTTTACACCACAAAAGTTGATAGAGCGTAAGAAAAGAAAATATTTATTAATTGTTATTAAAAAAAGCTTCATAGTACTTTCTTAGCGTAAGTAAATCTTCGGTATTTGCTTGTCCTATCGAAAAATTTATTTCAAATAATTTAAGAGTATATGAAGATTACTACTTAGCATTATTATATTTGCGAATGTCCTGGTATATATTTAAATAATGATAAGAGCGTGAGGCATTAAATGAAACCACATATACTGTAAGTGCCTACAGTTAATCAGAAACTATTAGAAAAAAGTTTACGATAAGTATACGAAAATACTTTTTCAAACAAGTTAAATAGCGAAAAATTGTTATCACTCGTTGTACCGGGCGACTACAGCGAGCACGGGGTGAATGACCCCGGCCGGCCATATTCGGCGATCAGCTGCGATACAGCGTGTACGAAGTGAGAAAAAATTATAAAAAAATTCCTGTGGCTAAGCTCTGATTGATCTTGTTTTTGTGGTGTGGCCTGGAAATGATACACTAAATATGCGGTTTAATTTAATGCTTCTCGCTTGTATCAACCTTGCATGTATGTGACTGACTGACATAGTGTCACACACACAGACGTCATTCACAGTTAATGCAGTTGTTATTATACGAGAAACTCCAGGGCAGTTTTTTGTAGTAAAACTTCTAAACGCTTTCTAGACTTGGGGAGTAAGCTGGCGAGAGTGTTATAAAAATCACACATCGGGCTAGGCCAACGGAAGTTGTCATTCAAATTCGATTCAAGTGAAACTTTTTTGTATTTAAAAAATAAATATCATATGGCATGTATGTAATTGTAACTACTGTAATGAAAATCTATAATTAAGTTTTACTTCAGTTGCGTGGTCTAAAGCACACACCTTTTTTAATACTATAAAGGGGCAAACGAGCAGTCGGAGCCAATTTCATGACTACTGATGGTCAATGAGCGCATTGATATCCAATGTATCCCTCCTATCTCCACCCACCTCCATAGGCCAGAAGTAATTTACACACCACACGAAACACGCCAGCACAGCTGCTTTACGCCCCTATAGCGCAAGCAAGAGGTACGTACGCGATCGTGTCGGCTCATTTCGGCTACACGCATGCATGCAGCGAGCCAATATCTCTTCCTCAAAGCACAGCAGTTGTTACATAATAGAGACTTAACATGTTTACCCGCGACCTGTCAGGTATTCCGTATCGTAGCAGTAATGGGCTACGAGCCTACAGTCTACGGAGTTACACTGCAAGTTGTATTCAAGTTAACTCAATTTTAGTTGCAACTGCAATTTTATGAGCTTCAGCCGTTTGATCGGTAATAAGACGTAAAAATAACATTTCGGTCATACAAAGGTTGTAACCTTTTTTGGTTATAACTTATAACAAATATTCTACCACACATGCTCTCTAGAGATTTACGTAGAACGGTCAGCGGCCAACCTGCCGTCAGAGGTTTATAATATACTATATTTTTATCATAAAATTAGTCAGCAGTCATGAAATTGTCTCCGAATACTCGTATGCCCCTTAGAGTATTAAAAAAACTTCTCTGAAATCTCTCATTTAATAACTGCATTAACTGCAATACAACAACATTTGTAACGGCCGGACCGCAAAGCCTTAAAGATTATACTAAACTAAACGATATTCCAAACTTATGACTTGTTGGTGTGTGGTTGCCCTCTGTGTATTTTCTCCAGTAAAACCCGTTATCAGCGCCGGATTCAAGTAGGAGTTTGTGAGGGCTGCAACTCCGGGCCCTGCAAGACTTAAGGGCCTCATCATGTTTGTACCTCTAAAAGGGACTCCCTTTTAAACTCCAAGCTCCTCAAACCCCGGGCCCTGAGCTTAGTCTGGCGCTGCCCGTTATGAATGATTAGTAAAACAACACCGCAATCGCTTAAACTAATAAAAAAACACAAAACAATGTTACAATTGTATTTCGGGGCTCAGCAAATTAAAAGCGTATAAAGAAAGGCCCCATCAATAAGAGGCAGTAAGTTAACAAATTGAATTGAATAAAACACACAAGTCCGCTAACGACCCGGTGTTTACCCGAGTGGACGCTAACTGGCTTAGCCGGCGGTCGCCAACGCACCCGCCGTGAAACGGTACAAGCCCACTTGCGATGGATACGGCATTTCTTATAATTAGCCTTCTATGCTGACATGAGTGCCAAGCTCTATTGCAACCGAAAGCGACAGCCATGTCTGGGATGTAACTCAAGCATACCTCCATTGATATAAATGCAGTGGCGTTGTGTTTTCGAGTTTCCGGTGGCTTATTTTAACGGAATAATTATAGAGATATTTATAGATCCCGTTAGATGCCACAAGGTTTCTTGTGAGTATGCCAATACTTATACTATAAAGTATGTCAGTTAAGTGTGAAAGATGAACTAAATAATACGTAAATCTAGGGTAAATTTAAAGCAAATATCAGTATATATGAAATAACAATGACTAATCAAACTGGGAATAAACTTATGTGCAACTGAAACTTAACTTCTAGTTGAAATAAATGACACATCCATTCTTATAATAGCATGGTAAGAAAGATTAATTTATTAGTGTGACTTCAGAATAAAAATGCAATCAGTGTAATACAGGATACAAAGCATACAACCGGGTCAACAAACTGAAACTATTTAAGGTGCTTTTAACTTACAGTTACCCAGGGCTTCTTTGGGGGGTACACGCACACACACTGTGGGGACTCACAGTGTTGGGGAAGGACTACCTAAAGCTATGGACTTTTGACTTTGGACAGGTAGCATACCACCTAAAAAGGCCTGTCGTTACCTGTATACGGCATATCCGGTCCGTTATAGAGGTTACTTTGTTCTAGCATCAGTTAATATTTTATTATAAATCTATTAAGTTTATATTTTATGCAATAATAGATTATATTATATCGTGGCTTACCCGCTTTTTCTAGTCAACTAACTATACATCATATCGGAGTATAAGTAATTTTTCAGATGCAAATCTGAAAAACTACTTATATTTTATGATAAAAACGTAAATGGTATTTTGAATATATCTTAATTCGATCCTGACCTGATTACTGTTACTATTTAAAATCCTGAGATATGAAATATAATTATTATTATAGAGCACTCAATTAGGCCAAATTCTTATAAAATCTACGAAGAAAAAACTAAATGTAATATAAATACGAACATTTAGGAAAATATAAATAATATAAAATACACATTTTTAATATTAATCACAAGTCTTACGGGACAGGTATATTAATCTACGAAAAAAACAATATTTTTTCTTACGTTCCCCGAGAAATACGTTTAAAAAATGTTTAATAAGCGCCAAGCAATTTCAAGAATGCCGCAAGCCAATTGCTAACTTAGATTCACCTTTTCCAACAAAGATGAAATTAAATAAACACACCAAAGTTTGTTGTCATGGAATACGTTTCAAATATTCTTCTTTCCTTTATTTGTTTTGTAAAAGATAATATTAATTACATTATTTTTGTATACAATAGAATATTAAGGATTAAAAAAAAAAGAATTGAGTCATACTATGCAATTGGAGGAAACTAGTAGTTAAGTATTGTAAGATACACATATTATTCTTATTTGAAGTCTACAACTAACGTCTACATAACAAATAACGAATAAACAGAATACTTTTTTATAGTATAAGGGGGCAAACGAGCAATCGAAGTTATTTTCAAGACCACCAAGGTTCTAAAGATGCGTTTCCCTATTTTATACCGGTTCTGTGTAAATAATAAAATAAACAATAATCAGAATTTCATATAGTTCAGTTATAATATAAATTTGTCGATAGTAATTTACTTAAGTTTTGTTTAGATAAATTACAATAAAGATTTCACTTTATTCTTCTACACATCCACACACCATAACCAATTTGTATACCTATGCAGTTGTATTCCTATAACCACTGATAAAATTAAAACCGGCTAAGGGTTACGTACCAACGAAAGTTTTCACTGAGGCATGTACATTTTCTAGATTTCTCACTGTCTTAGTATAAAAGTAGGACACTGATTTATCCACTTTGGAAGTGTCTATCTTTCAAACGATTGATTTAGACGAAAAATAGTTCTTGTAAGCCTAATGTCATTTTTGAAGACATCCCTCACATATAGTTTGGATGACAAAACATATTTTTTAATTCAGTTCTTTCTATGGATGCCCCCCCTTAATAGCTGTTCACAGAATACATCAAACTACAAAGTTTCAACAACGAAGGCCCAATAGTTTCGGAAAAAAAAATGTCAGTGACATACTGACGCGTGACGGACGGACGGACGAATGGACGAACAGACAGACATGACGAATCTATAACTTTAATATGACGAATCTACATCTTAGACTACAGTCAAATGGCAAAAAACGGAACCCTTATAGATTATACTTATACTTGTAGTGTAAGCCGTTTTTCCGTTGTGTATATATGTATAACGGGAAAACGGCTTACACTATTAATATATAAGACTAGCTGATCTCCACGGTTTCGCCGCAAAAAAAATAATATACTTCACCTCCTGGGGATTAAATTTTAAAAAATCTTAAATCAGAACCCTTCATAGGCTCATTCAAAACTTTGCTAAACATAAATCATAATCACATAATCATAGATTAGATCATCATAGATAGATATGCATAGATTACGATTCTACAAAGGACATACAGACAAACAATATACATATATAAACATGAATGTGATTGCGCAAATATCTAGAATTCTCAACGCAAAAGTAATTTTAGAAGTGTTAATATAAGTCGAGCTCGGTGTTGACTCTCGCGGCGCTGGCAGCCGGCGCGGCGTATCACTGGCTTGTATCTTGTGTTCAATTTGCATATAAATTGTGTCTTCCGGTCAGATAACCCGTCAAGACGACACACGTACTCACTTAAATATTATGAATGAATTTAACTAGTCAAATTACTTTCGGGTTACATGAACTTTATAGCTGGCTGAGCCATGGCATTGAATCGACCTGGCTCGGGGGATTCTCATTGTGGTAGCTACATCAAGTAGTGTATTACATATTCACTGTATTTATGCGTACATATGATTTAATATGTATGTAAATAATAAATTGATGCAATAGGATTGTCCCGAGGTTTCATCCGCTTTAACTACGTCCGTAAGAGTTTGTCGTAGCACGACAATATGTAGCCCATAATTAAATGGGTTATCTAACACGGATTTTTTTTTTCAATCGAAATAATTAATTCTAAAAACATTAGGAAAATAAACTCCCTCTGAAGCAGTCAGGTACATTTTTACTAATACTTAGTAAACTTCAGTTCGGTACTAAGCTACTACTAAGCTATTAGGAATGTAAGCTCTGTAGCAATTACGATGTTGCTACAGTTATATAAAAAGTACTTATTGAGGCAAAATAATCAAGTTCAAACTAGCTAAAGTTTATTTTCCTAACAAATTCCTGGGGCCAGTTCTGATCTCATCACCGTAGCAGCTCTACGTCACCATGATTTCGTATTATCAGTTTACGTAGAGTTATATTATATACATACGCTTCATTATATACATTCGCTAATTCCCTAATGGGGTAGACAAAGATAAACGAATGCCAAAACGTCCTTCCTTACAGACTCGCCTCGCTTCCTCCATATTCATTACTCTCTTAATGGAATTCTATAAGGTATTTTCAGTTTATATGCATACCACGGTGCGCTCGTTCAATTTATTTATCCTCTACCTTCAGTTTTTCTAAGATTAGTCGATAAAAAATTGCATCGACTACGAAACCACTTTGCGTTACACCGAAATAAGATTACTGCTACGCTCTCACAATTCTTGTGAAAGGAGTTTCCATTGACTTACTTAGTAACTAGATGATCGAGTCGATCCAGCCACGATTCTCGATATGTTCTAATGATCGAAGCCTCTGGTCTGAATCTAGACATCTGTAATATCTAACGGTGGTCTTTAATTACGCATTTGGCTACTGGAGATTGAATTGTGACGTAAGTGGCTGGTGGTGTAATATATGGTTGGCCATAGATCGCAGAGAGGGATCAGTGTGACAGTACCACCATGGATGACTTAGTGTACCTGTCGGCTAATCACCGATGTCACGGGATCGTGTAAAATAGGCTTCATCTATCAATTCCTATGTCACTATCCCACTTCTACTAAGAGATATGGATAGGTAACAATAAGTTCTATATAAAATATGGGAACACTAGCTGCGCCCCGCGGTTTCACCCGCGTAAATTTCGATCTCGTGGAAAATGGAAAATCATCCCATGGCATCCCATAGGAACATTTTTTCGGGATAAAAACTCCTATGTTATTCTAAGTTACCCTCTATGTGTGTGCCAAATTTCATGAAAATCTGTTTAGCAGTTTTTGCGTGAAGAAGTAACAAATAATCGTACAAACTTTCGCATTTATAATATTAATATGATTCTCCAGTAGCTAAATGAATCAATAGATAGAATATAGAAAATCATAGATTTCAATAATATCATGTAAAATCGATTGGATTCCCAAAATTTCAAGTGTAATAATATTAATGATAAGAACAATACCAAGTAAACGTGTTCACAATATAATGGCTGTCATAAATCCATCTTTTATCGTTACTAAGTTAAATTAACGTCTGTATTAGTCTTCATCACTCCCTGCTTCTAACGCGGCAATAAAATGATGAAAAGAAGCTAATTTTTCAGCAAATCATCTCCGGTCTCCACGGAGTCATCAATATTCATTTTGCGGCGCGCCTCCGAAACAAACACCTTCGTAAAGTAGCACAACAGGCTCCCTTTGAAGGGAACTATGAGGCGGGCGGCGGTCCTACCGCGCCCTGGCTCACTGGGGCCTAACTCAATTTATTTGGTTAATTGCCTTGTTTCAGGGCGCGCTCTATATCAATACAGTATTGTGCGATACATGTTTCAACTTACTGAATACATTACAGAAACGTCATAATTGCTCGGTAGTTTGCATCCGTGTACTAAACGGGTTGTGTGAGTGTTTCGTTAAATGGTTTCCATTAGCGATTTAGCCACGTTATTAAGGATGTAGTTTTAAGGTTACTGATTTATACTTGACCAAAAATAAAAAAGTGTTTTCTTATCCTTTTTTATTTCTGAAATATCTGCAGTTTCTCGTAATTTAAACATCTCAGATATAATAGCATTATGATTAGACTAGCGTAAGAAAATATCATTAGAATGCTGTCACTATACTTCTAATTCTAACTAAGATATGGTGCACTTGCAGCCAAATTGGGCTGTTACGACCGCAGAGCTATGACCCGCTGACATGACAGGAGCACAAAGTGACAGCTAGCCTGTCTCATTTCGCGCGATCTCTAAGTTTTCGGTGGCCTGTAGGAGAGAGGAAAACAGGGCAACTAGTTTGCATTATAATTATGTCATTGCCTATATATGACAATCGTTATCATAATGCAAAACAATATAAGAATAATAAAATTTCCCCTCTCCCGCCATTCCTTACAAAATCTATATTATAATCACTTGGGAGTATTGGAATTTGTGCTCAGAAGTGTATAATTTAAAGGAAAATCACGTCGGTCGAGCGGCCTAGCGAGTGCTCTCCGCACTACGCAGGCCGCCACCCATCCCTTGTCGTATTTACATATAAATTGTGACTCACATATTTCAAAAGAAAATCTAACAAGTTTTTCTTTGCATGTATAACTTAGCAATGCTCATCCAAAACTTGTACAGCGTGTGGCTTACTTACAGACCAGGATGCGACTGCCAATTAAGTTTTGTCCTCCTGTATAAAATACTAGCGTTAGCTTCTCGACTTCGCACAGTCCCTTTTTTAAACCGTTTTTTATTACCGTACACTACATTCTACTATTAAATTATAATCAGCTGTGCTAAATTTCATTCAAATCCATTCAACAGTTTTGGCGTGAAATAATAACAAACAATAAACATACAAACTATCTCATTTATAATACAAATAATTTGTATTTGTATACAAATAATATGGGTGGATGGGAGGATGTAATAATGCTAACATTTATACTTCTTAATTTTTACCTATATTTTTTTCATTACATTTTGAATACCAACTATATACTTTTAAAATCTAGTATACTTAGATATAATTTTTTACGGTGTAGGTACGTATACATTCAATTTGAAACTAATGTCCACTAGGATACGGGATTGTAGAATATGGAAGCAAACAGCGATATAATAATATGTATGTAATTTAGTATTTTAACTAACGAAAGTGTAAGGAAAATTTAAGCTAAATGAGTCAAAATATTTTCATTAATTTTAAATTTCGAAATATATTTTATTCTATTAACATCTGCAGTTAGACATTATTTTCAAAACTGACCTTATAAATATAATACGGAGGCTATAAGTAATTGCTTCAAATAAATAATATAAAAGGATATAAGCTGCACAGCGTCGTTATCAGTAAAATGATTATTGAAACCGAAGGCAGCCGCGGCGCGTTCGGCGCACGTACGCTGCGGCGTCCAGCTCTCGTCATTAGGGCGGCTCGGCGCCAAATTGCGACATCCGCAGCCTTTAGTCGCTGCACTAACCGTCTGTGCAGCCAATCAGGTATAACAATTTTCTTCATCACATTTTATCGATACAGACTCACTAAATTGTAGAAAATTTCGTCAATAGTTCCAATGCGGATTTTTAATCTCGAGCCCAATCCTAATTTCCGTATATTGTAGAGCCTTTTTTGGGAAAAAAAAGCTAATTACTTACGGTTTTTGTTTGTATATTTTATTTTAGTCGGGCGTAAAACCCTGTCTTTGTAAGTCAAACCTTGGCGGCCTACGTCGCGCAGCGTATTCTCTGCAGTAACAAGCTACTCCAGTTCATTTCGCCGCAATGAATTTGCAAGCAATATTTTCTTCGTTTTTTTAATTTTGAATACATTTGAGTACGTTTTTTGTGGCGGTCGCGCGCCCTCGGCAATCTCCAAATTGCCTCTTTATGTGCAGATGTTCCAACCCTCGGTTTTTCCGTCTTTTGAATGTCGCTTTGCTGCTAAATAATCTGCTTCTTTATTGTTACTTAAATCTTATGAATTCTTTATTCCCGAACATTCGAACGTTATTAACAGAGCCACAATACAAACGGTTGAAATAAAAATAACCTTTACAAAGTTTTAATAGAAAGTGCTAGGGGAAAGGGAAATTAACCAAAAACATGCTATAAAGAAGCTAGTCTTCAAAGTAACAAAATAAAACCCTTTATCTAATTTATACATAAATCCTGATCAAGACAAATTGGAGCACACGTAAAAGCAAATCTTACATGTAGTAAATAATCACCAGACAAGATAAAAAAACTGTCTCATCATCATCATCATCATCCACTATTCCTGCTCAAGCGCAGTGTGCTTGTTGGTTTTAGCACCAACTTCCTCTTGGCTCTGAGTACAAATAATAACACTACAGATCGCTACTACCCAATTTTCCTTTTCAATCTTATTACCCAGTCCATTTTGCCCCGGTTCATTTTTTTATTAAGCAGCACACATTCATAATTGTCCTTGTGCCTTTTATACAAACCAGTTTACATTCAGTTATCATTAAAACACACTATCATAAAAAAACAAAGCTACTTAAATAAAATCCAAAATTCATATTTTATATCAAAACCTTTAAAAAAATAGGTAGGTAAAAGATTACCTTGCTAATTCAGTGCATGTCTGTCTGGACGGAAGAATTTATACATAATGTGTATTTGCTTTATTTTTGTAATATGTATTGATACATAATATTATTATATACACTGACCCAAAAAGGGAAACACGACGCTCAACATTTTGACGTTATCACTTTAGGTTATTTGTTTTATAATAAACTAGCTGTAGCCTGCGACTTCGTTCGCGATTACCGAGTTTCCCGTAGGAATTATCTATTTTCCGGGATAAAATACAGCCTATACGGATTCGGAATAATCCCTCTAAGTGGTAAAAGAAATTTTGAAATCGGTCCAGTAGTTTTTGAGCCTATTCATAACAAACATACAAAAATACAAAGGTTTCCTCTTTATAATATTAGTATAGATATTGTTTTGAACACAAGGTCCGTTTTGCCTTCCTTTTTCTTACTTTGATATTAAAACGGAGGTACGGATGACGCGAATTATTACTTTTTTCTGGAAACAAGATATACGTAATTCCCAAACACTTTATAAGAGAAAATTGAAATTGACCTTCACAAGACTGAATTTATTTTAACTGAAAATCACAATCATTCTTTTCACAGAGTACACAAATTGTGACCAAATCATTTCTCGCAAAGTAAATTAATTCGCTAACATTATACTTATTACAAAATCTGAATAAAGTTGAATAAGATTTCATAAAAAATAGGCTCGCCATAGACCCCGCGGCTACTGCGAAATTACGTCGTTATTTGTGTTTTTACCTTACGTTAAAACGGGATAAGTCGAAATGTTTCTCAGAAGTCACGTACTTACGCTAATTATTCAAAATATGTTACGTTGTTTGTTTTTTTTTACGCACGGCAAGTACGAAACTTAGGGGAACGTTGTATTATAGGGGCATTATAGTGTAATCATTATTATCAGGCATACCCAGTATATCATTGGATATTATTTTTTTTATATGTAAGCCGAAACTACAAATAAATTTTGTTTTTTTTTCTATTTTACGGTCTTAATTTAGTGAATTTTTATTACCTGCCCTATTTGTTGTTAGCATTGCTTTTGAATCAAATCTTTAGCAAAATGTGTTTGCTTTAAATTTGGCTATTTTTCAATATCTACTCAACGTCACGAAAAAGAGAATCGTAAAATTCAATTATATAGGCTTGTTTTATTTTTATTACTAGATATTAATTGCATTATGAAATTCTAATAAGGAAAAATTTCAACAATATATTTCGACTCAAAACTTTTCCTACGTTACAGCCGTTACTGAAAAAACATATTACCTTTTTAAATCATCATACTAATGTTCATAATATTTATTTACTTAATACAATGTGTGGTGTGGTGGTAAGTCGGCAATACTCAAACTGGATAGGACGAAAAGTAATTAAATGGATTGCAAAAATACTTATGTGAATACCTACTACTTCACTTATTTAAAAGAATTAAAAATAAAACTATTTTTTGAATTAAAATATCACTTTATTTATCTATCTTAATGTATAGGTAAAGTCTTCACTTCGTCAGTCATGATGTTCTCAGCTTTGTGCGTTAGAAAAGAAAATAAAACTGAAAAGAAATAAGATTTAAGTTATTAAATATGTCGACAATTTTATATTAAGGTAGTGCCCTTAACTCCTATTAATTCAACGCCAAGGCACGCCATCATTAAGTAATAATAATTTGTACACATTAGAATTGTTGCTAATCGTGGAAACATTAAATAATTTTATGGCCGAAATTAAGAATTTATGGTCTTCAGCAATCAAAGCTGTAGCTTGATTACTGGCACAAGATTAATCCCACGCTCGATAGAATTTTGGACCATTACTTTGAACAGTTTTTTATAAAAATATAAAATGAGTTTAAAACCTAGTTTTTATTTAGTATTTTACATATAAAATGAAAAACTATTTTGTATATAATTACATTTTATAAACTATTTTGCTCATCTCTAACTATAGTGCACAAATATATGCGCAAACGGCTATCTATACGGCCGACAGCTTCATCTGCTCTCATATTTTTTTTTATAGGTATACCCACCTTGGGGTCCTTGTCATAGGAACACTTGTGAACATCAAAAGCCCTCTGACACTTGTCTTTGCCAGGAGCATCTGAAAGTAAGAAAGTGGTATTATTTTCAACTATTTTTTTATGTGTATTTAGTGAATTTGGTAGCAAAATTGCTCGCCTTTGCTCATAATAATGTTCTCCTAACCAAATGTCGTCAGCGAATTCCATCTAAATAAAGACGAGCCTGATGATGTGCTGGGCATGTTATGGTGCACAAATGTGTGCAGATACAAGTTCACTTTCCATTTGAATTACAAAGTGAAATACGGATACGGCGGATTTTGACGATTCTAGTTATCACCACAATGAGCCTTCTCCTTCTTCGTCTATGCTATAAAAACGCTTACCGTGATGTTTGCAGCCGTTGATCATGCTAGTCACTCGGTCCGTGTACTCCTCTGGTATCAAGCTGATCATCATGTCGTAGTCCACGTTGTCATTCTCATCCACCTAATACATAAAAAAAATTGTATGATTTTTCTCTTTAATCGCCTTAGTTTTAATACCTCGTATTTAACAAAAGCAAAAACTAATAAATTCATATGTAGCTAGTTTTATTTATTAATTATGGCTTAAGGCGATGTTTATCATCTTCTAGCAGAGCTTATCGGTTCACTGTTGTACACGAACATCCTATAATAATAGTTAGTGGTAAGGGATCGGCCATCTTCTCCATCTCAGAGTGGATCGGTTCGGTCAGCTGCAAAACAATTACTATCCCATTATATCGATGGTCGATCAAACAATTCGTCTTTCAAAACATGTCCACCAGTCGCAAACCTTGTTAAGCGATGGGCCGTCGGTTCACCTGAATACGTTCAAAAATCTTAAATATTATTTTTGAACGTGTCATTCGTGTATCATGAAATTATCATCTTATTGTATAATGACAAAAACTAGCAAAAATTTAAAAAATAGACAACAATTAAATTTCATAATTTATGTATTATGAAATTGCAGCTAAATGGAGTGACGACATACGTAAAGTGGCAGGCACGGTCTGGAGACGAAGAGCTGAAGATCGAGCTCAGTGGCGTGCACTCGGGGAGGCCTATGTCCAGCAGTGGACAAAAATAGGCTGATGATG
This sequence comes from Calycopis cecrops, assembly GCA_001625245.1. Classification (NCBI taxonomy): domain Eukaryota; kingdom Metazoa; phylum Arthropoda; class Insecta; order Lepidoptera; family Lycaenidae; genus Calycopis; species Calycopis cecrops. The sequence goes on from LUGF01009850.1 coordinate 415,364, forward strand.
ATGATGATGATGTATTATTTTTAACAAAGCTATAGTATTCTATATCTCTAGGCTTTGTTTAAAACAAAGTGGTGGTTTTGCACCACATTATTTATTAGTTAGTACTAGCTAGTGCAATCTAATACAAAAAAGAAGCGTACCTATTTGTAGAAAGAGATAGTTAAAAGAAGTATGAAACTAGGGAACATTCAACTACATACGATACATATTATTAACAAAAACAGTACCATGCAGCCGCGGATAATAAGGAATAATTAATTAATGATTATCATGCTGTTCATTAGGTCCTCTCAGTTATTAACTGCTTGTTAATTAATATTATAATGAAAGCATTAATTATTAGTGTACTAGATTCTCACTAAATTTCCTTCTTCGAGCAGACAGAACATGTAGCATTTCAACTTGTTATCTTCCTTAAACACACCATTTTCACAGTTGGAAATATCAGCTAGAAAACAAAAACAGGGTAAATGCCAATACATTTCATAAATTATATAACCTGAAAACTCCAAACAACGAAGGTTTGAAATTGTATATTTACATTATAGTAGAAGGAAGATAAAATATTATCTATATATTACCAAATCTTAGTTTCACTGCTTAATAATCGAATATCGACAAATAAGTTTATTATTACTATACGTAGTTAAATAAAAAAAGATAATAATAGTCAACTTATGAGTTTACTAAAAAGACATAAAAAATACTGTAATATTTTGATTTTAGCAAATTAGTTTAAATTCGCAAATTAGTAAATTATTTTACATTCTGTGCTTTGTCAAAGAGGCCTTTATTAATCTAGAAATAAACTATATATTTCCTGCCACGTCAGAAAACTTTCTTTATGCATTTTAAATAAACATTTTCGTTAAGATAGAGAACAAAGGTAAGCGGAAATTGGATTTTCTTTTGCGCGCTCACCCTCAGAGACTCCAGTTTTTTGGACGCACTCGTTGTGAACATGTTGTATTATTTCCACGATTTCCTCGCTCAGTACCTGAAAATACAATTGTTTTATCAAAACGATTTTCCTTTTTTGAGATCGCAATAATAATTTAAAAGATAAAAAATTCCGCCACAGTTACCATTTTTCAGCTAACAAATACTAGGGATGCTTTTTGAGCTCATAACATTAAAACCAGATTTAAAACTAGATCTTTATGATTTAACTATCTCTATAAATAACCATCAATTTGATTGAAACCAATTTAATATTCCATGTCATTAATAATGACTCATTACATTATTTGTTTTGTTGCTCGACACTTTTACTGCGTTCTGGCAACCATTGCATCGCATACTGCGTTAAGAAAAAGAAAAAGATTTTTTTTTATTTATTACAAAATGCATCACCAGCACAATGGGCAATGTGTAAACTTATATTTACATCGCCAATGTGAGCGTTGCACATTTACAACCGTTCAATAGTCTATCTAACGTACGTCAAACTACCGGCTGTGTCTACTCGTATTTATTACGTTGACCTAGAAACAAAATTTATTTTATTTCAAGCGATTGCATTTCAACTACATCTTTCTACGCGTTCCTTAGTAATCAAGATAATTCCGTTTCTCCTTCAGTCTAGCACTAAAGGAAGGAGCAAAACGCACCTCTCCCTGCCTGCCTAATTCGAATACAATGCAGCAACTTTTTTTTATAGCATAGGAGGCAAACGAGCAATTGGGTCACCTGATGTAAAGTGATCACCAACGCCCTCAGACATCCGTGATACCAGAGGTCTAACAGATGCGTTGCCGACCTTTGAGGAAAGAATAAGCTCTTTTCTTAAAGATCCCTAGGTCGTATCGTCGTATCCTAACTTCAAACAAAATATTCAGGTGCAGCTCTCGACGTCAAACATTATTTGTCTCAAGTGAAATTATTAACTTACAAAACCTCTCCGGTGATATACAACTTAAAAAGTCTTTCCGAATTCTGTGTCTCGTATAAATAAATATTCTTTGTGAGCGCTAAGAAGTCACTTCAATATTAAAAGTGGCATAACATTTTCAAAGAAAATTATTAAGTCGCGTTCCCCACCGGGACCGACCCAATGCACATCAACTCTTACTAGAGCGTTAAATATTAATTTAGGCAATGTTGACTTGTTTCCATGGTATGTTTTTATTTATTTCGAATGAAGCCTATCTACAAATAAATAAAATTGGAGTGCTTGTTAGGTAATATTAAATGTCACCGTATATAAACTACACATATACCTAATCAACATTTGTTACAATGTTTGTCTGTCTAGACAAACTTTTGTTCCTAATCTCTGGAACGGCTAGACCGATTTTGACGGGACTTTCACTGGCAGGTGACGTAAAAAGTAGTAACTTTTTATTTATTATTTATTAAGCTACTCCATGTAAAAATCTAAAGAGCTTTTATTGTGTTTTTATCTTTGTAATATCATAAAATGTATTTGGTAAGAGGTAGTGCCACACTACATGCTTGCATGCAGTCGAATTGGGCCGGCACGACCGGGGAGGTACCTCTCGCTTACACGACACTGGCGTAAAGTGACAGCTGTGCTGTCGCGTTTCGTGCAGTGTGTAAGTAGCCGGTGGTCCATGGAGGTAGGAGGAGAAAGGAGGGCAGCGCATCTGTATAGCCTCTATGCGGATGTTTGTGGGCGTCGGTAGTCATGAAAATGGCTCCGGCTGCTCGTTTACCCTCCTATATCATAAAAAAAAAAAATTATAGCGGAAGGTGACTGGCCGAGAAACCGTATGGTGGAAGCTTCGATGCGTCGACCCAAGTAGCGGGCCACCCCACAGTCCCTATTAGTTGTCTGTGATATAGACTCAATCCTTGTCACTAGATTAATATATGTATAAGCTTATTAAACCTGTTTTACATATCCGTTTTGCCGTAAAAATTAACGGCCATGTCAGTGTGTAGCGGTGATATTTGGATCACTCTGGGAGCTTTTTGGACACCTACGTGTGTTACTGTGTAGCGTGTACAGTGTAGCGGGCACATATAAACCACGTATCACATAATATTAATCTCTTTTACATCCCTATATAAAAATATCTTGAACCATCGACACGAAGAAGAAGAAGTGTAGTTGCAGGTAAAATTAGTGTGTACACGATCTTACAATTGATTAATTTCTAATCTACGTAATTCGGCTTTGAATAGGCAGTAAGACTTATCAGTGACGATAACGTAATCAACGGTATTTTTTAATCTTTGGTATTTTATAATTAAAGATAATTACAAAATACCAATGATTCTAAGAGTTTTAGAATTTAGGAATAGTTAACAAATTTTATCCATAGTTTTTCATCTTCATCAGTATCTAAGAAAGCTTAACGTGGTCTTATTTATCTACATCTTGCCATAGATAATAATTAATAGTATCTACCTACTCTTTATTGCTTACGTAAACACGTATTTAGTGTCCAACGCATATAAACATCCAGACAACCTGACCCGGACTACTACCGTCTAGCTTAACTACGCAACTTGGATTGATATATAAAATTACTCTCATAACACACTTTTATCAAATAAACATGTTTCACCCGCGTTTAATTTCTAAGAAATCCATATAAACTTCAACACCCTATTGTTATGGATATATTGGATGATTTTTTAAAAATGCTTTCTTAGCGGTTGCCTACGTCATAACATCCTAACTGCAAGCCAAATTTCAACCCGATCCGTCCAGTGAACAGTGACCTTTGAATTTTGTATATAGATACTGTTACTGTTATCGTTTTCTTAAAATAAAACTAAACAATAATTTGGAAATGAAAATAAAACATTGGAAACGCGACAACTACCCAAAAGAAATATTACGTATTCATAAAAGACATTGAGAAATAGTTTCTCGTAATCTTACACATCCGTCACCTCCAACATTTCAACTATAAAGAGGTTTCTATTAATGAGCACGACTGTTCGTATTAAAATACCATAATGGCAACCTGAAATATTAAAAAACTGCTTACATAGGACCTCACGTTCGTAGCGCGCCATTATATTTCGTAGGATATTGTTTGGTATTCCATAGATTTACCGACGCAATCGTAAGTTATTCCAAAGTCGATACTTTCAGAATAAATACAATTCAATTTGATAAGGCCTATTCGAAATATTTTGAAAACTTAGGTGAAATAAACAATTACCTTTAATAATGTGTAGGTAATTGTTGTTTGTATGTGTGTTGGCTATATAGCAGCAAGCACAAGAATTGTAAATTAAAATGAATAAGTAAATAAATAAATAAAAGAGAATATTGTACTAGCATTTGTCATGGTCATGCGGATATTTAATAACGATTCTATGCTTTACAGAATCGGAGAAGACTTGATGTTGACTCTATGATTCTATTATAAGTTACACTTACCGGTTTTTCTTTTTGCCCATATCCCGTCCCAGCCAGTGCTATCAGCACTAGGGCCAGCAGCGCAGTGGGCATGGCTGTGCCTCAGCTGACAATGTGTCACTCATATAGCTGTGACAACCTGTTATTAGACAAATTGTTCTTGGCACGTAATCCTCAGGTTGTAATTAATACGAGCTACCTTCGAGGCTTGAGTTAAATTGTAGAGAATTATACTCTATAAGAATGCGACTTAGTAAATCGGAACTGCTTGATTTTAATAGTGATCTATTAGAATCAGCAACCTTGAAAGCGTCCTGTTATTGGTAAAATGTACGCAGAAAAAATATTTTTTGTAATCATTAATATACCCACTTGAGTTGTAACAAAGGTAAAGTATGGTTACATGAACTTATATTTAAAAGGAATCTACTTATCCATAATAGTATTTAAGGCAACATGGGTCCTAATTGCGATCTATCTAAGGATTTTCGTGGCCAGCACGCTCGAAAATAGAGACAATTTTTAGGTTTAACATTATTTTATAAAAAAATCCATACGCTTATATAAATAATGTGTTTACAAAATATGTATTCGATTGCTTATGGGGAACAGATAGAAAATATATTTCATAATTATTTAATAATATTGATAAATCGACGGGAACGCCAAAAATAGTGCTCTTTCGTGAAAGTTTATGATTTTTTTTTAACGAGGATTTTTTTTTTAATCGTGTTTCGATAGCCAAAGCACGATGCCGTATTTTGTCAACATTAGTCGCACATAAAAAAATATGATAATTAATGGTTTTCAAGGATTAAATTTTGAATATACGTGAGCATCTTAACACTAGTGACCCTCTTTTGCTCGTTTGGAAATGATATTCAATTGTGTTTTTTTTTTAATTTCTAGTGATATTGGTGAAAGATCGTATACTTTTTTATATAAGTAAATAAAGTAAGGGTAAAAGTACCGTCCTACTGTTTATATATCTATATGTCACTGTCTACATATCTACATTCTACAGGCTGTCCATAGGATATATGAAAGTTTGTAATAAGAGGCGTTTTCCATTCTACATACAAATAGAAAAGGCCATAGGGAATCACGATGACGAGATAATTAGAAATCTCTTCCCATTATTCCTCCGTGAGATCGAATCAACCCTAAAGTTTTTGCTTTTTGAAGTCTCCATTGTATCGCTTGTGTAATTACAAAATTAATGTCAAAATATGCGGCACGCGCTCGCGTCGGCCACAATAACCCGACGGATATCAGTCTTAATGATTATTAATGGTCTGAATACTTGTAGCATCATGCTGCGCTTACTAAACTTCGCCGCGCTGTAATTTCCCACTGATATACCTTTAAGCGTCAATAATTTATCTCAGAAATTAGAATTTATTAAGGCTGTTTTAGAATCGAATAAGGTATGTGATAATTTAATTATTCGATTAATATGTAAAAATTATACAATTTAATTCTGTTATTATGTAAAAATGAAATGGAATCAACTGCTTCCTTCGGTATTTCCGGACTGACCTAGGGGTCTTCAAGAAAATAGCTTATTCTTCTCTCAAAGACCGGCAACGCATCTGTTAGGCCTCTGATGTTGCGGATGCCTGTGGGCGTTTATGATCATTTAACGCCAGGTGGCCCAACTGCTTGTTTGCCAACTATACTATAATAGTATTACCAGTAGAATAGTTTTGCCAAATGGTTAATAAACGTTATCACGTAGACAACTATTATCGACAAATTTAGCAATAAATCAGCTTGTTTATTTGTGACAGGCTTTATTTTGTGTTAAAAAATATAAATCAAGCAATGATCAAGTAAATGTTTTAACATTTAAAGAATAGGTAAAGGTTGAAAGTACAGCCTCTTCAATATTTACAATACGTAGTGATGTCGCAGCACATTTATTCGTGGATAAATATCAGAGTTTATGTAACAAAATGCCTACCTATAAAAAGGTTTAGTTTTGCAACTAACAAAGTGAAATCACTTTGTTTGTAGTTGTTAATCAATTCGTTGATTTTGATAAAGAAAACAAGGCTAGATTTATCATCAACCGTACTGGGCATTTTTCGAAAGAGAAACAGACGAGAGATCAATCATCAAAGTTTCAAACCAGCGGACTGTGTGTAAAAGGTTTTCGCGTGTATCCTTTTAAAAACGTGAAACAGAGTAAATTTTTCTATCTAAATCTTTTTAATAATCGCGCTCACACACTTTGCGATGTGCAATCGACATGAAAAATCCATTAAGGCAGTTCGCGCCGGCACCGGCAGAGTCGGCGCCAGTGACCGTGCTAAGCGGATTTGTTGCATCCCTGTCGGCTGCATCCGCATTCCCGATGCAGATGAGCACGCATATGCATCATCGAGTGTTTTATGTACAGGCAACAATATCGCGGTCATCTACTTCAGGACTTCATATTATGGTTTTCTATTATTTCAATTATGTAAAAAATAATAAATAATGCCAATTATTCATAATATCTATCCAAAAAGTAACTAATACTTATATTACGTAATACAAAACCTAGGTGCCCCAAAATAAATTGTAAATTCAACTTTACAAAGCAGGAAAAACGTTAAAACAAATAGGTACCTACTTATGAAGAATTAATACTACAAAACTTTTTATAGTCCTACAAAGAGGGCATATTACGTAATTCAAAATCTAGGTGCCCCAAAATAAATTGTAAATTCAACTTTACAAAGCAGGAAAAACCTACTTATGAAGAAATACTACAAAATTTTTTATACTACAAGGAGGACATTAATGAGTACCGAGAACCATAAACATCCGCATAATTGTTGTGAATTGTGTGTGCCCTCCATCCCTCATCTCCATAGACCACCGGAAACCAACAATCCGCACGAAACACGACAGCAAAGCTGTATTTTTACGGGGGTATCGTGTGAGCGAGAGGTGCCGGCCCAATCCGGGTGTGATGCAACAAATCACTAGTTTTTTTTTACGTGAGGAAATCATTTACGCCGCATCGGAACACCTTGGGTAGGAGCAAGTCACTAGTGTGATAATAAATAATTAAATATGTATTGCTTAAATCACTTGTAAATCGCAACTTTATTTGCGTTTGCGTCTATTGCAAAGCTATTGTAAATTCTAAAGTCGTATCTACATAACGTTCATGTCATTAAGTATCTCAAAATATGATACTTATCTAATCATACAAACCTAGATCTAAGCACCTTTAACTAAATAAATCTCCAATTCATTCAAAAGCATTAAAACATTTTTATAAAAAGGCTCACCTAAAACCATACATCACGGGGCTTAATTGAAAGGCGCATCAATTTGTAAAGAATATTCCAAGATAGTCAAGACCGAGTAGAATGGGGACGAAAGACGTCATTACTGCAATCAAAGCACGATGCCGCAACAGCCCCGCCGAGCGCCGCAGCCCGCTAACGATGAGTGCTCTCGATAAAAATTAAAAACACGTGCAGGCCCAGTCTGAGGAAAGTTTTAATGAGACTACACGGATTGCGCCCTACATATCTACGGTATAACATATATCTGCGGACTTTTTATTTAAGGCCTCTTAATTTAAAATGAGCTCCAAAGATCAACATTTAATGTCAAGTACTTACCTACTTTACATTGAATATTTTTTATATTATAAAATATACGCGTGCTGTTTACGCAATTTCCTAAAACTCTATTTTCCTATTTTTTTTCTTTTGGAGAAGCTAAAAACGATTAACGCAGATTATAATCTCCTATTAATTAGATGTTTACTTAAAGAACAAGTAAACACCCCCGTTGACCTCGGTAGCTGCTAAGTTTAGAAGCAACTTAATGTAGTTTATAAGATACATTTAGGGGGGCAATCTTCGCCTGTGTCAAGCTCGGCGTCTTTAGTTCTTGAGAATCTTCGATACCACCTCTCCTTATGATATCGAATTATGTTAGCATAGTAGGTAGCCCAATTTATTTATTCTGTTTATATCTCTCAATCTTCGTTTATGTAGCAAGGAGACCTATATTTAACTCGTCCTTTTTGGTACAAATGTACCTAGGTAAGGTTATCATATTTTAAACTGCTTCAAATTAACGTCTATTGTATACTCACAATAATGGGCATTTATGATATGCAATTAATTATATTTTTAATTGAACCACTTAGAAAAATTGTTGTAATATAGCTGCAGCTTAAGAAAAACAAAAGGGTTTTTTATTTCAATGTTACCGAAAAGGTCCTTTATTGTTCTCGATAGCTTTCTCCGTCGCTGCAGTCTGGTAAAAATAGGAATAAATTGTGGGGATCTTTGCAAAACAATAGTTGGAAATGGTCTACGCGAGAAAAAGCCGGATGCAAATGCCATTCATATTAATTAGCAAAGCGAGACGGGGCTTTTACGAAATTAGACCCTGATTTCAGTGAAGATTTATTGTTGTGTTTGAAATGTTTTCGGAGCAAAGGTAGCCATTTAGACTCTGGGAAATTGGCGTTGTCAGATGGAAATGTAAATTGAATTGAAGGAAGTCACTTGCAGTTGTTGCTATATTTGCTTGGCACTTTAATTATAGAAAATGTATAAAATATGGGCGAAATGATTAATGCAAAATCTAAACAGCTTTACAGATGTTAATGAATTTTGGTCATTTCATTTGGTTATACTTTCAAGCCATAGTTAATTGTATTTTTTCATATTAGAAAATTTTTAACCCTTTTCTTTTTTTTTTAGTAACGCAGGGGATACTTTTACGTACGGTACCCACTAAGGCGTGGAACTGTGCAATGGGATCAGGCCCATTGTGACCCCTTGTCCTACTCCAAAGCAGCACGCCAACAACGTCCAAAGTAGACCTGCAGCCACTCGTTCCTATAGACGCCGCCCTCTGCTGATTCAGAGGGACATGTGGAGAACCCCGAGTCGACCTGCTCTTAGTCTAGCCTCCCCCCCCCCCCCCCCCCCCCCCCC
>LUGF01009850.1:448578-463324 GCA_001625245.1 Calycopis cecrops
GTCCTCAGCTCCCCACCTTTAACGGAGGGGAGCAGCTCGCGCGCGGCAGCTAAAAAGTGGCCGACACGGGTCATGAGCTTGAAGAGCTCTATGAGCTATCTTGACTGGGGGGCCCGCACCCCCCCTCCACCACTGGCGGGTGGTGCGACTCGCGCGCGGATATCGTGGTTAACCTAACCGGTTCGGCGGTTTGATTTGAGCTCTGCAAAAGGGCACTGACATTATTACCTGAGACTCAACTAACATCTTCGTTCTGGCTATCCGGAGCCGAACGTGTGTGCTGTTGTCTGTCAGGGTGAAGTTGTGGTCGAAACTGTGTCCGCGTCCGGATCCCCCGGACGGGGTGTAGTGTACCTACACCGCGGGTGTGTGTCTGTCTTTGTTTACGTGTCTCTATGACTCGTGTGACAGTTGTAGTGATCGTGTCGTCGGCGTCAGCCAGAACATGTCTGGGACGTCGACCGACATTGGTCACGCAGTCAGGATTGTATACCGCTGCTTTTGTGACTAGGGGGTTGGGGTGGGAGGTGGCCCTATCGAAATGAGTTTTAGTGAGCACTTTGAAGTGCCCACTAACAGAGGGGAGCTCGAGATCTTTATGAAGATCGAGATTGCGGACATACCACGGGGCACCCGTGGCCATACGGAGGAACCTATTTTGCACTACTTGCAAAGGATAGAGAGTCCTAGGGCTGGCGTGTGCGAACACGGGACAGCAATAAGAGAAAATCGGTCTGACGCATGTGACGTACCTATAATGTACGCTTATTTCTAAGCGACATTTTACTTCTAGCATTGATAAGGTGATACAATTTGTGTAACACATATAGAGATTTTTTGCGCACGCGTTTAACGTGCGGCTTAAAGTTGAAGCGACTATCTAGGGTGACCCCCAGGTACTTGACAGAGCGTACTCTGGGGATGGTTTGACCGTATATAGAAACGGGAGGCATGATACGAGCCGGTCTCGTTTGGACATTACGCCAACGACCCGAGAACAGAATCGACTGAGACTTGTCGGAATTGACCTCGATCCTCCAACGGGCGAACCACCCCCCTAGGGAGGTGATCGCCTGCTGGAGGTACTTGGTCGCTAGAGGGACAGCGCGTGCACGACTATATAGGGCGGTATCATCCACGAACATCGCCAGCTCTACCCTGGGATGGCGCGGGATATCACTCGTATAGAGATTATAGAGAGTGGGGGAGAGAACAGAGCCCTGGGGGACTCCGGCTCTTAAGAGGCGGCTGGTGGACAGCTCTACCCTATATTGAAAGTGCCTATTGGTTAGGTATGCCTTAATGGTTAGGACTAGCCTATCCGGCAGACCTAGACGGAAGAGCTTACAGATTAGGCCTTCATGCCATACTCTGTCAAAAGTATTTTGCCTTGTTTTTAACTGATTCCAATAAAATTATTATTTCTCTCATTGTCTTCAAATCTGTTATAAAATAGCTGTATGTATCTCGGTATAATAATTAAGCCTATTTTTAGATTAGGTGAAAAATGTTTGTAAACAGTAAACAACAACTTCTACATAATCTGTTGTTTGTACCCGCAAAATTTTCCTCTTTTCCTTAGCTCCGGTTTAATAGCACTAATATCCATTGACTCATAATTTATATTTGTCTTAAAGCTCATGTTTTGAACTCAGGTCTTGCAAAATAATCTCAGAATTATTTTATTTGACAAAAAAACGTGGGCAGCTCACGACCCAAAAAGTATGACACTTGACATTTGTAGAGCGTGAGCGACACCAGCGCCACTAGCGCCGAATGCGCTAATCATCATTTCGTCACATTACGTCAATAATAATAATATAATATGAGTCGGACCGCCGCGCCGTACACATAATCGAATATAGTATAGACCGCACCAAGATCAAGGTGCGGACTGCACTAAGTTCGATCAATTTGTTATTAAACGTAATGGTCAGTGTCATTTCATTTTTTATAGTGTAGCGCAGAGGTCGGCAACCTGCGGCCCGCCGGCGTCCTACAAGCGACCCGCGAAGAGAGCGAGAAGGAGCCAAAGTAAAAAAAGGCTTCTAGAGTGAATATCACAAGTGCGGCTCACATTTAGTTTATTTTGCCCCTCACTTCTTGCCGGCCAACAAAAGGTTGGCGACCGCTGGTGTAACGCATACAGGTTGTACTCCTCCCTCCATGTGCCACTGCCTACTTACACACCGCACGCAGCGCGACGACACAGGAAAGCTGACACTTTATATATCAAGTAAATTTATATATCATTTAAAGTATCGTGTAAGCGAGAGGTACCTTGCTGGTAGTGCTCGCCTGTTACAAAAACATTATGGAATAATTAGTATAATGAGGTTAACACATGAACCTCTATATTGAAGAACGTCTCACAATGACAGCTAATGTTGACTCAGCGCCGACGCGCGATTAATATAAAACTGCTAGCAACATATCACAAATGATTCAGCGTGGGTGCCGAGGACTGATCACTTTTGTTTGAAACCGTCATGGCATCTAATTCTAAGAATGGAACTGGACAATCTCTATTGACTCACTTATTTATTTGTAAAAACATATAATATTTGCTTTGTTATTCAGAAAGAGACAACAGAACAGAAAAAAGCAAACAAAGCTACATTGCCAGACAACGAGCAAGATTATTGGACAAACAGAGTAGAAAGCTTAAAAAACGAACATGTTCAAATTAATAAAATCATACAATCCGAATTTGAAACTACTATGGAAAAGACAAAAAATTTATGTGGTCCGAAATTAACACAAGAAAAGATGACAAAAATAAAACCATGCTTAGAGTGTCGTTTGAAAGTAATTATAAAATATTTTTATAGCTCTCTTGTAATATTGTGTGGGACAAAAACGAAATTAAAAGCTAGGTATATGTATCTTCTACGACATACCACTGGAGTTTACTCGTTAAGATCAGATATGATTATAAAATGAAAGGTGTTCAAGACTCGTTAGACATAGGTATGTGACTTATCGGGAATGAAGCGTAAAAAGTCACACCATGGGCTGTAACACGATATTACTCCTCATATATTACCTTACCACGTAATTAATATCAATTAGAATAATATAAATTGAATTAAAAAAGCAAGTAAATTGATTATCCGTTGTGCGGTAATCCGACAAATGTCTTGCTGGGCTATTTCGGATTATGGAATTTGACGGATTATAGTATTACTTCAGTTGCCGGACAGTTTTAGTTAGTAGTAGTTCTTACCTGTTTTGAGGACATGCGAAGAGAAACTTTCAGCTTTTATAAAATTACGAAAGTCTGGCGCTCGCGGGCTCTTGGGATATAGGTATGCACAACTAAAAAAATAATCATTAAATAAGGCAATCACACAAACAATACAAATAAATTCATTTGTACTCTTGTACAAAATTGATTTATAGTGTGAGTAAATCTAAATATTGCCGAAGTATATACAAACGGAGCGTTATATTTAATATCTATTAAATGCTTGATTTCAATATTTAAAATTTTAAATTGCAGATTTCAAAATGTTACGAAGACAATGGCTATCAACCTTTAGCATGTTCTACAATAGTCCAGGAGTTTGTGACTTGTGTTTCTTCGTGCACTGATGATCACCACTAACTATTTGTCATTTTAACAAAAAAAAAAGTGAATGAATCCAATTTTGTAAATGCTAAATCACTATTGTTTTTTAATCTGAGCTGTCCAACGCTAATCATAAAAGTTACTTGTTTTTAATAAAAATGGTCTTTAGTAAAAAGTAAAATGTTTACTTTTAAAAATAAGTAAGTTGTGCATGGGAATCTGTGCCACGTGACTCCAGAACGTAAAAAAACTTGTCAACTGTCAATTTTCAACTTTGAAATTTCAAATTCAAAATTTTTTAGGAATCAAAAAAGTCTGTTGTTAGTCATAACAATATTTAATAAATAAATTTGTTCATTTGTAATTTCTGTGACCGAATAATATGTATAAGAGTCTGAAACTGGTATCTAATAAGTGCTTTTTGCGAAATAATAGGTAGTTGCCAATTTTTTTAATGAAATAATTGTGCTCTGGCGCAATTTCCGATATTACAGAATTTTATTTTCATTCCAAAAAGATTGATCAAGAAAGATTCCGAAAACATTACTTGACACTAGCAAATAAAATGTCTTGCGATTCGGTAGTTCTTACTACGGAAAAGTGTGAAAACCATACAATTTTGGGCAAAATTATTTCAAATTGCTCCGAAGATGTGACCAAGGTATTTTGACGACATATTAGATGTAGGTAAACATTTTTATACTGAATGTGTTTACAAAATATATTAATTTTGTAACATTTTTTTTCAGGCGCCGGAAATTACTGATTTTACAATTGTGAAACCAATAAGCCGTGGTGCATTTGGAAAAGTTTTTCTCGCTCATAAGAAAACCAATAAAGAACAATTGTTTGCCATTAAAGTGATGAAAAAGTCTGAAATGATTAACAAAAACATGGTAGCACAAGTGGTAACAGAACGAAATGCTTTAGCATTATCAAGAAGCCCATTCTGCGTCCATCTATTTTATTCTCTGCAATCAATATCGTCAATTTATCTGGTGAAAACTAAAGATTTAATATTTTACACATTATACACATTATTTACAAGAAATTTTTGTGTATTTATTGATTTTCCTAACTTGTTTACAGGTCATGGAGTATATGATTGGCGGGGATTTAAAGTCTTTATTAGGTGTTTATGGATTCATGGAAGAAGCTATGGCCATATTTTATATAGCTGAAGTCACACTAGCTTTAGATTATTTACATAGACACAATATAGTTCACAGAGATTTAAAACCTGACAATATGCTGATATCTAAATCTGGCCATGTTAAACTTACTGACTTTGGACTTTCAAGAATTGAAATACATAGAGGTACGGTTTTTATTTATTTATTATACTAAAAGTTATTTTTTAATATTTATTTTTTATTTTCATTGTTACAAGGACAAGAAAGAAAATTGGAATGCAAAATTGTCAAAAACAAAAAACTAATATTACAACTTTATTTATTTTATTTAAAAAGAAAGCCAAAAATAATTATCTGAATAGTGAAATTAGGAAATTAATGACTTTATATCATTACTAACATTAATAATTTATTTACATCTGTCAATTTATAATGCTATGTTAGTTAAGCTCTAAAACGAAGTCATATAATGCTCATATTAGCTAGGGTTGCCATCCATCCGGGTTTCCCCGGATTTGTCCTAGTTTAGAGGGCGTCCGGGGAGCGTCCAGCTGGGGTTTTATTTGTAGTCCGGATTTTGATTTGATTGATTTGATTTTTGAATGATTGATTTGATTCAAAAAAATTAGACTAAAAATTTCAAGTTTTGGAAGAAATGTTTATATGGTAACTGGAAATATTTTTTTTTAAGTTCGTCATTTAGTTTAAAATAGCATTAAAATATAATTAAATAAAAAATAATTGAATTATGATCATTAAAACTATATTTTATTCTTCTGAGTATCTTATGAAAAATACTATTTTCTAACGTCCGGGTAGGAAGCTCCGAAATCCGGGGTTCTTACCTTCCCTGTCCTGTTTGATCGATTTTTGAGATGCAACCCTAATATTAGCAGAATATTTCTTACAGATACTATATATTTGTCGTAAAATTTACGAAACTTCGAAAAATCAATTCTTTATTGATAACACTACAATTTAAAAAATTAATGAAAAAATTGATTTGTTAGTTTCTAAAATGCCGGTTAATGAGTTCTTTCAGTAAACCTACGGTAATGTTGTTGTACATTTTATTTGGGTTATGGCTATATGTTTATAACATTTTTATTTTCTTATTTTTTTAGATTTGGAGATTTCTGACTTTGTGGCTCACACACCAAGTCTTAATATGCGCACACCTGGCCAATTGTTATCACTGACGTCACATTTGTCATTTGGGTCTGGTGGGGGAGATCCTATACACAATTCTATCACTGAAACTTGTGAGAACCTTCTTGATGAACTTAAGAATACCAGTATGCTATTGATTTAAATTTATAAGGGCTTTGTAGAAGTAATTTGTAATTCATGCAAAATACGCCAAAGTATTAAAATAATACATTATAATAATAGTAAATTTTGAAACAAAGACTATGTGATAAAGTAGGGTAAAGAACCATGAGTACTCTGATCTGATAATATAAAAACTGAAAATACATTATAATAATGTAGAAACTATAATAGAGATTTATATTCATAGTAATTGTAGATACTCTAGGAATCAAAGGTATTGCTAGAGTATCTATTGGGTGATGATTTGAATAATTTAAAATATTTTAATGAAAATGTAAATGTTTCAAATGTAAATGTTTGTATTCAACATAGAATTGTACAAATCACTTTTTGAATGTCCATAATTATAACTACCACCGGTCCCTAGCCCTGTCCTGAGAGGAACCGGCGAAACAAACTCTAACTTTTTGTGGTGCAGGTATGGCAGGTATTACTAAGCCTGGTCAACATCAAAAACACTTTTTACTGCGGTAAAATCGCTCATACTTACGGGAAATCGGAATTTCGGTACATTGCATGCAAACAATAACAATTCACTTTGTTTATGATTGATAGTATGGGAACGTAGTCGCAGGCACCAGCTAGTTTAAGAAAAAATAATTAGTAGTTTTTTACCTATTAGGACCTTGGTATCTATTTTTAATGTTGTGTCTTATTATTTCAGTCAAAAAAAACAATATGTTGGATGGACTAGAAAACTCACCAATATTGGACCATTCACAACTGTCAGGAATACACCCATTTATGAGTGCTGAAAGTATCACTTTAGATGAAAATGCTGCAAGTATTTAATTCTATTAACCTGTGAATTATTTGTGTAGGGATCGTCATATGTGGCACTCTGCTCTTTCTGCCTATCCTATTGGGGAACTGCCTTGAAGATGTGTGTGCGAGCAAGTGTGTGTGTATGTGTGAAAACATTCGATAAAAACTTTGAAAAATTTAATCATGAATTTATAATTTGCAAATTTTTTTTGAGGGTTATCTATGTACTTTTGACTGCCAAAACACTTATTAAAAAGTATGTTGTATTTATTATTTATAAATAATGTTGAGTAAACTGGACTCACATCTAGAAAACAGATAGTCAATTGGACAATATGGAACTTGTGCTTTTGTGTGAAGAGGTGCAAGAAGACAGGAGAGGCAGAACTATTAGTCCACAACTGACCAGAATTGCATGTAGGGCTTGTCATGGCGCATTATTAGTTATTAATCGTGAATAAAATATAACAAATAAACTTCCAGAGTCATTCAGGGTCACATAGCTCATATCATACTTGTGAAAGTTCTAAAAATAGTAGCAATTCACAAAGCAATAAGTCGACTGATGTCAGCAGTAACAATAAATCCAGTGAATCTACTATATTAAGTGATTCTCAACATGATCAGTCCACATCTCCTTTGTGCCGGGGCCATTCACTGAAAAGAATACCAAGGTAAAACACACATCACAACATATACAAGGTTGATAAAAGCGAGAGCCATTAAATTAAACCACATATACTGTAAGCGCTTACAGTTAATCCGAAAGTATTAAAAAAAGTATACTAGAAATATATGACAATACTTTTTTCAAACAAGTTAAATATAAAAATGTAATCATGCTTTGTACCGGCGCGTACAGCGAACGGCAACCTCGTACGGAGTACTAGGGCCTCTAGCCGACCCATACTCGCTATCAGCTGACAGTACAGCGTGAGGATAGTACGAAGTGAGGAAAAACTTAAAATTCCTGTGGCTAAAATATTGCTCCGATTGATCAATTTTTGTTGTGAAGCCTGGAAATTATACACTAAATGTGTGGTTTCATTGAATGCGTCTCGCTCTTATCAACCTTGTATGTAGCTATATAATAGCTACGTATAACATGCAAGCAACTACCTCTTAGTTTTTCATGGTAGAAAATTAAAGAAACCCTATATTTTTAGTTTTCGTGCGAAGAAGAGAAAAAGAATTCTAGACTGCGAGGGAGACACGCCTACAGGAGTAACAAGCCTATTGGAGTCTAAGGAAAATTGCAGTGGGCTGACACAAGAGATCATGGCTCTAGAGTTGGAGAAGAGTCAGAACACGCCTAAACGCATCAACATACATCCCACGCCGGAGAGACGAAAGAATCCGATTAAAGGAGTATTGAAGAAAAGGTGACTTGAGATAAATATTTAATCTAATCAATTTAAATTTAAAATTAGTAGGAAAGAAGTAAAATTAATCATAAAAGATAAGTGGAAATATCATATTATCCCTTTGCAACATTTTTAACTTTTATAACACAGCACATATTCATATTGTTAGCATTTACATAACCTAGTAAGAGGTAGTGCCACACTGCATGCTTGCATGCATCCGAATTCGGCCGGTACGACCGGGGAGGTACCTCTCGCTTACATGAGACCGATGTAAAGTGACAGTTGTGCTGTGGCGTTTCGTGCGGTGTATATGTAGCCGGTGGCCCTTGAGGGTGGAAGGAGAAAGGAGGGCACCATATTTGTATGGCTTCTATGCGGATGTCTATGGGCGTCGGTAGTCATTAAAATGACTCCTACTTGTCGTTTGCCCCCTATACCATAAAAAAAACTTATATAATTTAAGTATAATAATAATAAATATAAATAAGACATAGTAAAATAATAATTTATTTGCGATACGCATAACCATAGATGCATTTTTTTAAATTTCTATAATAAATGTTATAATTTTATTTCAGATGGGCATCACAAAATGATAGCTATCACTTCAATGTAGGAGTTATTTTTTCAACGCCAGTGTCTGCAAACAAAACTTTGGAAACCAAAAAGAAAGCGACTAGGTTTAATCTTCCTGTAGATGAGTCTATATCTAGTTGTAAGGACAAGTCCATTACATTTGCAAAACATATTTCAACAAGCCTGGAAATCTTTCCAATGAGAAGGTTGAGTAAGGTTAGTTCAGAACTTTCACAAGTGATAATGTAATTAATGCATTGGCTAATCTGACTGAGTGGATTGGAAGTTACGAGGGTGGATCCAAAAGTTCGTGGCCTCACTTAGTAAACAAGTGTTTAATATTTTTTTAACTACCCTCATATTGAAGCTTGTTTATTCATTAGTAAGTGTGCAAAGTTGCAAGCGGTTACAGCTATCAGTATCTTTTTTATTATTTTCTTTCTACGGATTAAGTCGTAACATTTTCTCACTATGGAAAAAATTTAACAGCATGCTGTGATCAAATACATTAGAAAGGCTTAACTCTTAACCAATTTCATGAAGACTTGGTCGATACTTTAGGGGGATCTGTTCCATCGTATACGTGTGTAAAAAGTGGGTAGCTGAAATAAAACGCGGTCGAGAGAGTATTGAAGACGAACCTAGAAGCGGCAGGCCGTCAACCTCCACCACCCACGAAAACGTGGATACAATTTGTGATCTTATATTAGCAGATCGGAGATTAACCGTCAATAATATTTGAGATCACTGGCCTTAGCTATGGCCGGGTACAAAATATTAGAACTAAAAAACTGGGTTATCACAAAGTATCGGCGTGATGGGTACCGGGATTGCTTTCAGCAGACCAGAAAAGAGTTCGATTAACAATTTTGTTTAGAGCTTTTTGAGGTAGACCCCGCTGATTTTTTGGCACGTTTTATAACAATGGATGAAAGCTAAGTCCATCATTATACTCCTGAGATGAAACGGAAATCCAAACAATGGAAGAGATCTAGTTCACCGACCCCTAAGCAGGCAAAGACACTTTTGTCTATTAACAAAGATATGGCGTCAGGTCCAGGAATGATCCGTAAAATAATTTTTGTCACCAGGATAATGCTCGCGTTCACACCTCGGCAGAGTCAATGGATGAAATTTATAACTGGCTACGAATTGTTGCCCCATCCTTCTTACTCGCCTGATTTAGCTCCGTCAGACAATCACAGCTTTTTAGTATTCCAATATTTAAAAAAAAAAAAATCATTTAGGTGGATCGAAATTTTCAGGCCCTGACGAAATCATTTGTTTTTGAAGTTATAAATAAGTTGCAGGAGAGATGGAGGATGAGCATTTGCACATAACGGTGATTATGTAGAAAAATAAAAAAATAATATTTAATATATTTTGTTTTCTTAGTTAGGCCAGGAACTTTTGGATCAACCCTCGTAGTTTGAATAGAGCAACAGAAAGTATTGACTGAAAAAAGGCTAAATAATTTGTTGTGCAGATGTTCAAGAGAATAGGTATTGTGTAAGGTGTTAGACAAGAGAATAGGTATTGTGTAAGGTGTTAGAGGTAGTAAAATCACTACACCTCGTCTGACCTGCGCTGCCTGACCCTGATACCTAAAACTCTAGTTAGTGCATACCCAATGATCTATTACGGTACTAAATAGTGCCGTTGGCTTGTTTGAAATGAAATGAAATGAAAATGCTTTTATTGAAAATGGAATTATAAAAAATAACTTTTTGATCGTCAAAAATTACTTCTACCACCCGTTCAACCCTAGCCATGTTCGGAGCAGAAACGGCGAAACAAATTCAGCGGGTCTCCTTTGCTCCCGTTGGTATGCTACATTTTTTTTTATAAGTTTTATTTTATCTATTATGTAGGTAATGTGTTTAATAGCACTACGCTGTTTGACTAGCGTAAGTTCCCATTCATACAATATTTAAACTGCTATGAAAAGAAGGGATATTTGACAAATACGGAATGTATTTGTCAAAAATCCCCTCTTTTCATTCCTCTACGGTGCCCCCTTGCTCATGTTCGTACATGCAAAATTTAAACTTGTAGCGTTCATTAGGTGCGACTGAGATTTGAGTCGGTCACTTAATTACACAAAAAATATATATTGATTTTCAGGGAGAGGGCAGCCTCGAGCAAGCAACAGAATTGTGCAAGACGCCACTAGGTAATGTGCACACACCCTATAGGACGCCGAAGAGTGTGAGAAGAGGAAATCAAGTCTCCGACCAAAGAATACTTGGCACGCCTGACTATCTTGCGCCGGAGCTACTTTTAAAGTAAGCATTTTTCAATGTTTAAAAGACTCGGCTCTTTATAAGACTCGTGCTCTTTTAAGACTCGAGTTCTTTTTAAGGCTCGAGTTCAATTTTGGTTGATTTTTTTGATTGATTTTGATTTTGTACAACACTAGTCGCAGATCACAGGATCCCGTTTAGTGTAAATCCCGTGAAATTGGTATACTGACTGTTCATTCTCAATATATTTTAGATATACCATTGTATGTGCGAAAGAACAATAGTAGGAATATAATAAACGGGCACAAACTAGATGTAAGTGCCACTTTTTAGACTTAGCAAAGTAAGAAATTCTATTAGGGAGCATTGTATACGGCTCAGCAATAGAATCCCAGAATGTGTCCAAAAACTTTCAATTAAGAAATTTTAAAAAGTTGTAAAAGAACGTTTGTGGCAGGGGTATTATAAGGTAGAAGATTATATTATGTTGACATCACACCTTGGGAACAATAACCTCCTCCCGGGCTGATTTTGTACAATAATTATTGTAATTTGGTTGTATATCTTATATAATATGATAATGTACTTGTATTTTTATATTTATAGACTACTTCCTCATGAGGCCCGCTAAGTTTCTTTCGCTGGTTCTTCTCAGGACAGTGTTAGGGTTGAATCGGCGGTAGTTATAATAATTAAAGTTCAAAAAGTGATTTGTACAATTTTATTTGAAAAAAAAAACACGAAACATGAGGGAGAGAGAAGGAAAATGTGCGCGCGCACTGCTCTTACTTGCTCCTACTGTAACATACGTAATGTAACCCTCTTTCTGTCTTCACAAGCTTATATCTCTCAACTTCCGTTCGCATCGCCCGACTACGCTATTCGTACCGCACTCGTCACGCCTTCATCAGCTTATTCCCCAAGTCAGGCGCGCGTAATGAAGTTTCTCTTCAAAAGTGATGTTATTTTCAGACAAGGCCATGGCCCGCCGGTGGACTGGTGGGCGTTGGGCATCTGTCTGTACGAGTTCATGACGGGAGTGCCGCCCTTCAACGACGAGACCCCTAAGGCGGTGTTTAACAACATCTTGTCCAGAAGTGAGTATCCTCCTCCTCCGTGACTGGTTATCCTCATAACTGAGGGTCGTGATACCCCTGCTGGGCTGGAATTCTCTTCTTCACAATATTTCGCCATCTGGTTCCGTCCTTGGCAGCGTGGAGAGCTTATATAAATATACTTACTTATAAAAATAACCAGGGAATTTTTTTTTCAAAAAGAATTTTCAAAAGTATCCCTGTGGGATAAATAATTAACTATTGTATAACTTAATGAGTTTGAGAGTTATCATGCTCCCTTAAAATAAGTAACACAATAGGCTGCTTCCTGAATTTCTGTAATATTTCAACGACATGAATTTTATAGCTTTTCTTTCTCGCCGTTCAAATGCGACTGATCCCTGGTTACCGTTATTTCTTATCGTTATTTCTTTTGAGACCACACAGACCTTTATAGGCAGATTTTTTGGTTTTTTTATTATTCAATATAATTTCAATATATTTATATATTTCATAAAATATATGATAAAAGCGAGAGGCATTAAATGAAACCATATATACTATAAGTGCCTACAGTTAATCCGAAACTATTAAAAAAAAGTTTACTACTAATATACGAAAACACGTTTTTCAATAAATTAAGTTACCGGCGCGTACAACCCTGCACGGGGTGAATGACCCCGGCCGCTCATAGTCGACGATCAGCTGGCGTACAGCGTGTACGAAGTTTGAAAAACTTTAAACAATTCCTGTGGCTAAACTATTGCCCCGATTGATCTGATTTTTGTTGTGTAGCCTGAAAATGATACATTAAATATATGGTTTAATGTAATTCCTCTCGCTTTTGTCAACCTTGTATATCACTTTCGCATTTATAATCAGTAGAATTTGTTTAAAAATGTGATACAAAATCCTAATACATATTCTTTTAGGCAAACAAACGGTCAGCCATTTTAATAACCACCGACGCTTATAGACATCTGCATAGAGGTTTTACAGATGCGTTGCCCTCATTCCTCCTCCATGGGCCACTGGGTAATTACACACCTCACAGATAGTAAGGGAGAGGGACCGCCCCGGTCGTGCCGGCCCAATTCACCTCCATGCATGCATCCGCGTCACCACCTCTCGCATAAGTATAAGAGTACCTACAAAAATGTCCAATTGCTTCAGACTTAGAATGGCCTGAGGATGAGGAGGCCCTGTCGCCGGAGGCCGTCAGCGCCATCGAAGCCCTACTCACCATGGAGCCCGAGCAGCGCCCGAGGGCTGACGCGGTGCGAAGCATGCCCCTGTTCCGCGACGTGGACTGGGACGACCTTCTCAATAAAGAACCGCCGTTTGTTCCGGCCCCGGACGACGTTCACGACACTGGATATTTTCAAGGCAAGTTTTATAATCCTTACTCCACTATACCGGTACACCCTGTACTAACTGTTTTATTACTAAAATACACATAATAAATTTTACAATATTAGGAGAGCGAGACGGAGAGCAGGACGACCGGCTGGCGCAGTGGTACAGGGCTCGGATAAGCGGAGCATGTTGCGCCAGGGGTCGTGGGGTCGAATCCCGCCTAGGTCATGGATGTTTATCTATGTATTATATGTATTTCTATAATAAAAATCTTAAATATATTCCGTTGTCTAGTACCCGTAACACAAGTCCTTACGGTACTTAGCACGGGGCTAGGCTAACGTGGTGTGTAAAGTCCACAGATATTTATTTATATTTATTTATATTTATTTATTATTTATTAGCAATAAATTAATATTGTTAACGTATGTAGTCCCTATAGGTATGTCCCGTCGAAAGTGTCAAATCTGTATTTGATGTGGTCTACAAAACAATCATAAGATATCATCGAGACAAATAACACAAATTTATTTTTCTCTTGCAGCTCGAAACATATTGCAACATCTACAGGTGTCTAATTTCGATATATGACCAGTGCCTGCGCTGGTCCGCCATTATGTTCAAATACTGTATAAAAATTTACCAAGTACCCTCTATATTATGTGATATAAGCCTAGTGATATTGCATTATGACTGTACCTATTCATTGTGCCACAATTATGAAATATATAAATTAAATCCTTTTAATTGTGTCATTTTATTTTTATAAATACCCGTGTACCAATTAGATTTTAGTACATAATGTCTCATTATTTAAATAGATAGGATGCAATTCTGTATCTCGTATCCAAGATGGCTATCGCATTTGGAGCGCCAATATTCTAGATTAAATTTTCTAAAAGGACATCATAACTCGAGCTGTGTCTACTGAAACCTGCTTAGTTAAGTCAATATTCAAACTTTAATCTGAATCGGTCAAAATTTGGGGACCTGTTAAGAACTTCTGTAAAGGTTTTTTAGGGTTCCGTATCTCAAAGGGAAAAACGGAACCGTTATAGGATCGCTTTGTTGTCCGTCTGTCTGTACGTATGTCAAGACCTTCTTCTCCAAAACGCGTGAAGGGATTAAGCTGAAATTTTTGTCAAATACGGAGGTCAGTTACTGATTGATGCTTTGAAATCACAAAATCACACTTTTAAGTTAACGCAATAAAAAGTTATAGCCAATTATGCACAAATTTTGTATGAAAACGTACTTTGTCGAAAACCAAAAAAATATCGGGTAGGTACTTCCCGTTGACCTGGAGTTATGAAATTTGGCAAGAAGTAAGAACTTATAGCACATATAT
>LUGF01009850.1:464235-476704 GCA_001625245.1 Calycopis cecrops
CCTCTCATTGATAATAATAATAAACCCTCTCTCTCATTGATAAAAATAAATTAAAAAAAAACATAATTTATTTTTGATAATATTTAGCATACATTCTTTAAAAAAATCAGTTAGTTCTTCCTGATTTAGTAACAAAATTTAGGGTAATGTTTTATGCTGTTGGTATCCCTTTAAACGCACACATTGACGATTTTGAAACAATCTGTACATAACTGTCACTCACACATTGTGCGAAAAATGAGACGTTTTCTTTGCGATGTTTATTTGACATGCTCCATCTAGACGTGTATATAATCAAAGCGTAGATCATTGGAAAAATCTTTATCTACTTATAACTGTAGTTCGTTGCCTACTAAATGTGTGTGAGCAACCGTTTATATACGTTTGTCAACTTAAACGGCAGGCGTAAATTTACAATAATTGAAAACCATGCATTACGTTTGGATTACGGAACCCTCGGTGTGCGAGTCGGACTCGCACTTGGCCGGTTTTTTTTATTAATGCTCTATACTATCTACTATAAGCTATATTTAAGAAGAAATGGTTCTGATGTTTAATAATATGTTACTATAGGATTTTACATACATAGTAATATTTATTGTAGACAAACAAAAGAATTAATGATAATTAATTATATTTACTAGAATTCCTATCTTTAGGATATAGGTAAAAAAAAACAAACGTATAAAATACATATCTTATATTGATCTTAAGTAATTGGCACAAATGTAATGGCGTATTTTTATACTTATATATGAAAAGCAACCAAAGAAGGGCAGAATGTATTGCTCTCCCGAAAAAATTGATCACTAGGAATTTTGATAACTTTCAAAATCATGAGGACTATCGAAAATTATTGAGAGTTCTTCTGGATCCATGGCAGGAAGGCCGTGACGCGCGTGTAGACTCCAGGGTACTGGCCCTTGCCGCACCCGATACCCCACGAGACCACGCCGACCTGCGTCCACCGTCCGCCTTCGTTTATCATCAGCGGGCCGCCGCTGTCACCCTGAAGAAATTATTTTATATTAATTCAACAGTAACGTGGATCTAGGGACTCGTATTCAGCGCAAGCCGGCAAATCTAATTTGACAAATATACTAGTAGACTACTAGGTACTATTATTTTGGCGGCGGCAGGCAGCACACAGTAAAGGACATAGGTATAGCATTTTTACATCACCGTGCGTGTAATTTAGACAGAGTTATACTGTGGACTAATCAAGACATTTGTTCCAATGCCTGTTCTTTGAATTTGAAACCCTTTATTCTGACCTTCAGTGTTGAATGGAGATAAGTTCTTCTATAGTGAAGCTAGACGTGTATCAACTATTGCCGAGAATCTTTCCGCTCGCCTAGTAAACAGTGTTACAGGAACTTACGCTGCAGGAGTCCATGCTAACTTTCCCGGCGCACAGCATGTGGTCGACGATGCCGCCCGGGGCTGCTGCGCCGTACTTCAGCCTGCACTCCTGGTTGGACCAGATGGGTATGGTGACCTCTTGCAGGATTGAGGGTTGCGGACCACCTGGTAATCAGAAATGAACCACCGACTCAATATTAACACTTTGATATTCGAGTTAGCAAAAAAACAGATAAAGCCATTGCATACCATTTGCATACATGCTACTTTTAGCATCGCCGATCAGCGATTTTGCGACTGCGTCTATGCCGAATCACGATTTAGCGACTGCGTTTAGTCGCGGTATCGGAATCGCGCGTTTTATCGACTGTTCCGATGGTCGATCGGCAACACACTGCATTCAGCTTCTACAAAGCGGCTAATAATTTCTAACCTGCCGATCGCCGATATTAAAAGTAGCATGTGTGTAGTGCCCCTTAATGACTATGCCCAGACGGCATACCTATTACGGACAATTAATAACATGACTGGATTACCAAAACTGTAGCTACAAGTGTGAACAGTGGTGTTCACTCCAATAAACTAAACAACCAAAGTCGTCCAAAGGAGATGTCAGAGGTGTACTCACTCTCACGCAGACTGCCCCAGCCGATGACAGTCGCGTCCCGACCTGTGTACGCGCGCCCACCGCTGGGCAGACACACCGAGCGAATGTTCTTGCTGAATTTCACAGGCTGGTCCAGGGTTAGCACTGCCACGTCGTTGAACTGGAAATAAGGTTTTATTCTCATTGCCTTTCCAATAGGTGCTATCCTACCTACAATATTATATACGTACTAATATAAATTTAGTATAACAATAAGAAATAACTCTGAATGCCAAGAAGAAAGAAATGAATGTTTGAAAATACATAAAGGTCTCTTACGATAAAACAAGATTAAAAATTTTGAATTGGTTGTGTGATGTAAGTGAAAAAAGGGTAAAATAATTGACCACCAAACCAACGACTAAATAATAATTTATGTGTCGAGGTACATAGATATTTTACTCCTTATGAACTTTATAAGAAACGCAAGAAAATCCGTCCGGGACATCCATTAAATAATTTAAGAGATATTTTATTACAATTTTTAATTTTATCAAAAATAGTATTCATTTATATTTATGATGAAATTAAAAATATTGATGGCAGCCCCCGACCGTAGATTCTCTGTCTACGCCCCCGACGGATTTTCTTGCGTTTCTTATAAAGTTCATAAGGAGTAAAATATCTATGTACCTCGTCACATAAATTATTATTATAGTCGGGGTTTTTTTTTAATTATTTTATCCTTTTTTCACTTAGATTTTTACCGTCATGGGTTATTTCAAAATTTTTAATATTTTTTTTTATTTCAAACTTTTTATCTTAGCATTCTATTCATATTCATACTTTTAATTACTTAGATAATAATATTTTTTATATGTTTGTTCGTCTTTTGCGGCGTAACGGAGCGACGAAGTGACTATTCCAATCAGACCAGTGGTTTTAGAGATGTTTGTGCACCCCATCGTGAGTTGATACCATAACACCTATTTAAGAATATGCACCAATGAAATCAAAACGCATCACTGAAATGCGCATTAAAATCGGACCAGTGGTTTTGGCGATATATGGTGCACAAACACTCTCTTTTTTCTTTCTTTCTCTTACCCCAAACGCATATACCGTCTCCGTTCCGTCGCGGATTAAAATGTGACAGGTGTTTTAAAAGCAATCTTACCTACGTTAAATGCTGTTGATTAAAACTTTTTTCTATCGAGTAATCGGAGCCATTTTCATGACCATCGACGTCCATAGACATCCGCATAGAGTTTATATAGATGTGTTGCCCTTCTTCCACCTTCCTCTTCCAGCCGACCAACGGCTACTTATACACCGCACGAAACGCGACATCAAGGCTGTCATTTTTCGCCTGTATCGTGTGTAAGCGAGAGGTAGCTCCCCGGTCGTGCCGCCACAAAAAGCTACATGCATGCATGCAGTGTGACTTACTGTTACTACCTCTTACTGTTCAAACTATTATTCACCTTCACGCAAAAACTGCTAAACCGATTTTCATGAAATTTGACACACACATAGAGAGTAAGTTGGATTAACACAGGATAGTTTTAGTAGTTAGTAGTTAGTATCCCGAAAAAATGTACCGATGGAATGCCATGGGATGATTTTCCAAGGGACCGAAATTCACGCGGATGAAACCGCGGGGCGCAGCTAGTTAAATTATATTTAAGAGCGTAAATGCCTTACCAAGATGCGCATATCGAAGTTACGATGTCTGACCACCCTCTTGATCTTCCGTTCGACGTGTTGTGTTTCGTAGTTGGTGCGAATGTCGTGGTCCCCAAGTCTCGCCGTGAGTCGGGCCACATCCCAGGAAGTCATGCTGTAAAATTAATTGCACAGAATCCAGTGGCGTAACTATATCGTTGAGGTCGCGTGACAAATTCAACTGATGGGACCCCTGGTTCTTAATATAGGGAAGCTTGAACCTATAAATCTTTTTTTATTGAATAAGGGGCAAATGAGAAACCGGAGCCATTTTCATGACTACCGAGGCCCATTGACATCCGCATAGTGGCTATACAGATGCATTGCCCCACTTTCTCCTCCTCCCTCCATAGGCCACCGGCTACTTACACACCGCACGAAACACGTCGGCACAGCTGTCACTACGCCAGTTTCGTGTAAGCGAGAGGTACCTCCCCGGTCGTGCCGGCCCGATTGGGCTACATGCATGCATGTAGTGTGGCACCTTTTACAAACTGTTGTGGACACTTCTCTGACCGGAAGCCCCTCGAGCCGTGGCCCACCGTTTTATCACCTCACAGTTACGCCACCAACATAATTATTGTTTGTACATTGCGCCGTTGTATTGTTGGACTTGAGATGAATTTCAATCGGGTGAACAATGCTCACGCGGACATATAAAAATGCGGTTTATTGTACCGAGACGGATGATATTAGGCACGACACATGTTGTTTTGTCTTCGTGAATTTAAAATGTCCATTCCTGGAAGGATTTCAAGGTTTTCCAAGGTTATACCAACGTTCTTTTCACGCCGTCGCTAGTAAACTAGACTCTAGACTATGCCCAGTCGTGCCAGCTGGTTGCGGCCCCAATACAACAATTCAACATTAGATGTAAAGAGATATCATTATAGAACCACTTACGGGTTTTCAAGAAAAGAGCTTATTTATCTGTGTAAAGGCGACAAGTTCGGAAACTTCTGACGTGTGGATGTCTCTGGGAGGTAGATGTCACATACACCAGGCGAAAAAATCCGTTATAAAAAATCTGCAGTGTGTTATCAGTGCTACATTTTTAAAATAGTGGAAGGGGTCAAACGAGCAATCGGAACCATTTTCATGACTGCTGAAGCCCATAGACATCCGCACAGAGGTTACACATATGCGTTGCCCTCCCTCCTCCTCCCTCCATTTCGTCGGTATAATAAAACTTACTGAGCAACACAATGCGCGGCAGTTAGGACGTGTTGGTCGTCGATGAGAGAGCCGCCACAGAACTGGCGCCCGTTGTTGAACAGGGCTACGATCCACGGCCACTCGTTGGGCTCGGCGTTGTGCCCGCCGACTATACGTTGTTCGTCTTCTGTACTACTACCGTAGGGCTGAAACGAACATTGAATATATTGTCATACACCGTTCTTCAAGTTGACGTTGTTCGTCTTCTGTGCTACTACCGTAGGGCTGAAACGAACATTGAATATATTGTCATATACCGTTCTTCAAGTTGACGTTGTTCGTCTTGTGTACTACTACCGTAGGGCTGAAACGAACATTGAATATATTGTCATACACCGTTCTTCAAGTTGACGTTGTTCGTCTTCTGTGCTACTACCGTAGGGCTGAAACGAACATTGAATATATTGTCATATACCGTTCTTCAAGTTGACGTTGTTCGTCTTGTGTACTACTACCGTAGGGCTGAAACGAACATTGAATATATTGTCATATACCGTTCTTCAAGTTGACGTTGTTCGTCTTGTTTGTGTACTACTACCGTAGGGCTGAAACGAACATTGAATATATTGTCATACAGCGTTCTTCAAGTTGACGTTGTTCGTCTTCTGTACTACTACCGTAGGGCTGAAACGAACATTGAATATGTCATACAGCGTTCTTCAAGTTGACGTTGTTCGTCTTCTGTACTACTACCGTAGGGCTGAAACGAACATTGAATATATTGTCATACAGCGTTCTTCAAGTTGACGTTGTTTCTGTGTTTTTTCTAAACCGAGATCTTGTGTTATAAGATAAATTAAAAAAAAATAGCTCTTTCAAGAAGGACTTTAGTATAGACTACAGAGGTAGGAAGATGTTTGTGACTTGTGACTAGTGGCGTGTGATTTCTGGGATCAGGTTGACTATCCAAGTGGACATTTGAAATTGATAATAATTACCAATATGTACATGGTCTGTATGTAAACATATCTAATTAGAGATTTCTACCAACCTCTAGTTACTAAACATAGGCAACTATGTACTAGAGAGTGTTCCGTGTTAGTGGAACGAACGTAACTATCTTCTAACATTGAATATTCGCTCGTAATAACCTCAGTATACTTATATATGGTACCTATACCTATCCGATTTCATTTATGTGCAGATAGGTACCTGCCTACTCTTATAGAAATTGTAGAGTCGCCCTTTGGACGTTACCTAACATGGAAACATTCGTTACTGTTTACTATAAATGATTTTTTTATAGGTATGTGAGTTATAACATTTTTTAATAGATATACTAAATCCACAAAATGTTTAGTTACGGATTTTCTCAGGGCGCATGCCACCATAGTAAGACCCGGGCTTAAAGCAGCGTGAGCATTTTAATAGCACCAAAAAATATATAAAAATTTCTGGCGTCACGTAGGTTAGTTAAGAATGGTGTAAAATTTACCTGAGCACCGTTCTTAATGCCACAGGAGCCGTCGGTGCCGGGCTGCGCTGCGGCCGGGGGGCTGGTCGGCCTGGTGGGCTGGGTGGGGTACACGGGCGGCCACGGCTGGAAACGAACAATAATATTTAATTTTCCTGCGATCTCCACCGACAAATAAAACTAAAACTTATGCTACGCTCCCATTACTTTTGTATTATTTCTATACAATACTTTTAGTACCATTATAGTAATAACTATTTTTACATAGCAGGTAGATAATAACGACTAGTTTGCCTGAGCTATCGGTGTCTTTCGGTGACTAACGTGACCATAAACATCCGTATGTTTGTTACTCAAGCGCGTTCCCTTCCTCCCGTTCTCATCTTCGATCTTTGAAATGAATCGCAACTCTCCAGTTGCAGTATCATGTGAGCGTGAGGTTCTCTCCGTATATTCCTCTGTGTAGGCCCAATTTATCTGCTAAGCAGCATCTGGTACGTAGATAGCTGTTTCCTTAGGTTTCGCCAATGCCACAAACTATACTGTATCAAGTTCGGTTCAAATCAAAACCTTATAGTTTGTTGATATTATATTCTTCAGACTTAGGATGTGGTCGGTTGTAACACCCTTGTATTTGAGAGCATGTCTGCATTGGTTCTATATGTGATCTATCACCATTCGTCTCGGACGCTTTTGTATAGAATGAGGAATTAGAGAGTTTTTACAATTCATCGTATTCGTGATATAGTGGTGTGAATGTTCTATCACATATCGAGAGTCCGGTATTGAGGCCCGGGTGAGTCCCATCCGATTAGGGGACTTTTTTTTTAAATCGGGCTTTGGCCCACCACTCGTTCCCACCGCTGCTACTCCTGTGTCACCAGGATCGACAGCGGC
This sequence comes from Calycopis cecrops, assembly GCA_001625245.1. NCBI lineage: Eukaryota > Metazoa > Arthropoda > Insecta > Lepidoptera > Lycaenidae > Calycopis > Calycopis cecrops. Next base: position 471,435 of record LUGF01009850.1, read on the forward strand.
AACCACACTTGACCCTTTGATAAGATCGCAGGGAGCCCGACGGAGAAGCTAAGTCTGTCTTGGGACCCGCAAAGAATTTAAACAGAAGATAGTAGGAGGAGTAGGAAGTAATTCCAATTTCCCTCCATAATCAAAGCGAGAGATAGTACAAGATTGCAATGACTTAAATAAGCCAAGAAGTAGAGAGAGCAGCCAGGTGAAGCCCGGCTACTAAGCACCACGGAAATATAAATAAATAAATTGATATGGAAACTTTGTTGTTATAAGGGGTGTTATTAATATTGAGTTACATTTATTTGCTGCCAGTAATATTTATGACAAAATTGTTTGAACGCTCGAAAGTTCCCTAAATTAACCACGAGGTCGCTATAATAGACTAACTACACCGGTAACACTACGAATGTTATCTAGCATTACATTTCTCTCAGCTTGCCAAAGACTACACTCCCATAGGATGTGATGTGCGGTTTGCTCATGTTCGTCGCCTTCTATTGAGCAATCACAGAGGGGTGACGGTATCAGTTTAAAACTAAAAAGTTTGCTTTTAAAATTGCCGTGACTGGTTAGAAACTGAGAACCGCAATGATCAACTTCGAGCCAGGGCGATTAGGGGACTATACAGTAGGTACCTACACTTGTAACTTGCCCGGAAAATGCTGCTACCTTGTCGTGGTGGGGGAGGGGGGGCTTTCGTGTCTCTGAAATCCCCAAGGCTATATAGCTCGAGGCTCCACCACCCGACCCTCTGAATCAGCAGACGGCGGCGTGAATTAGAGCGACCGTCGTGGTGTGCTACGTTGGAGTATTGGGACCAGGCATCAGGGTGAAAACCTGACCTCATTGCACAGTTCCATTGTTGGAGTAGGGACTGTTCAGAGTAGCTGGACAGTCCCCAAGGAGAAGTCTGGCCTTTTCACCGAAGCCTTTTTGTCGATGGAGGGGTCCTGTGGCTTGTAGATACCGGGCCCTTTAATTATAGCTGCTGAAGGCACTCGCAGGGGTTTAGTCGGTAGGGGCAATCCAGGGGACACTGTATCGGGTTGAGCCACCCGGGCTCCTGGGTAGCGTACGTAAAGGTATTCGTTCCGTAACCAATAAAATTAAAAAAAAAAGAAAAAAATGGTACACTTGTTAACACGCGTTATTATTGTATATAATGTTACGAAGTATAATGTTAAAATTGTAAGCCTTACATACTTGTTTCGTTGTACTTGGCTTAGTTCCCCAAGTAGTGGTCTGAGGTCTGGAAACAGGCTCGTCGATCGGTGGAGCAGTCGGATAGCCAACTAAAAAATTATACCTTTCATTAAACCACCACTAAAGAGATTAGTACTAATTGAGATTAGTTTAGAAAACAAATAAGGAAGAATTATACTGTTTCCTTTAGGTTGTGTAAGTTGGTCAACTTTTAGAAGTATTAAACGGTCTCATGGTATAAAACCACCGGTGTGCGAGTAGGACTAGCACTTCATACTTTTTTACTTCTTACTACCTTTCGTATCCCCTGCTCTTGGTCGTGTCAAGTTCAATGGAGCAATATTTAATTAAAACTTTGTCAGAGGACAATTGTGACGTAATTAGAACTTTAACAAACCAGTTTTTAAAGAATTAAAAAATTATAAATATTTTACCTAAGTTAGGTGGATGTGTGGCCGGCGTGTGGTTTGGGGGGTGAGTGGGGCTCGGCGGGATGGTGGGAGGCCAGTGCTGCACGAATTGTCTCTGGTTCACTCCGTTGTACATCCACTGATTAGTAACAGCTGGTGGTAGGATGCTGTTTGCTAACCTGTTTTCATAATTACGTATAAAATTAATAATATAAATTCCAAATTGTTATGTATGTACCTACTACGAAGCAAATATTACTATAGTATAATTTTGGTGCGATTCGCAATGAGCTCGATGTTATGTTCTCTATTTATTAAAAAATAAATAGAGAACATAGCATATTGTTTCGTCATAATCTATACTAATATTGTAAATTCTGAAGAACTTTTTGATTGATTGAATGTGTTAATCTCAGAAACTATTTGGTCCGTATTTGAAAAATCTTCCATTGTTCCTTTTTTTTACATATACAGGATTTTTGTACAGAAAATGAAAACGACAATCCTATCGTACCTTATACTAAATACCTTAATCTGAAACTTAAATGTAAACAATATTTTGCCGCATCTGACAATGGCTGAGCCATAATGCTATGAAAGATGCCAACTCAAAACATCCATTGTTCGATAGGCTATTTTTTCGAGGAAGGTTATAAGGCTTGCTTATAATATCAAGCTATTCTAGCTAGGCGTATAGTAACTCATAAATGAACTAGTAATACTGTTTAAACTTATGATGGAGTCTAAAACAATTATTATTCTATGGATTTTTACTAACCCGGTGTACGGATTCACGGCATCTGTAGGAGCCAGAGGTGGACTTATCAGTCCAAAGCGTTGCATATCGGGTTCTTGCTGTGATGGAGTACCGACGGGTTCAATACAACATACACCAAAAACCTGTGAAAATATAACAATATATTAGTAATGCAACCTAGTAATTAGAACTTTCCACTAATGCACATATTCTTCATGAAAGTCAAGCACGGTTCCTTAATATGTTTTGCCTCAAGGATAACATGATATATTTAATGCATTCGTTTTCGGGTTCGTTACAAACGCATTTTCATTGCGTCTAATAGCTACTAATGCTCAAAGATAGAATAGTTTTTTGTTCAACAGAGGATGTCACAGATCGATTTCGCTCTCTTCTCCCACACGATTGAGACATCCAAAGCTCGCCTATCTCTCCACGCTTGATGTGATTTCGTTCTTTCGAATCTTTCGTCTTTATATACTCATGGCAATGAATGAATGAATGAATGAAATATTCTTTATTGCGACAATACAGAATAGAGAGGTTTCTTACACTTTATGTGTTGTGATTCTCTCTATCTCATTTAGGAAACTAGGGCTTTCGTATCCTTACTTGTGTATTAGAAATAAAATATTTTTCAGTACCTACCTACATTACCAGGTGTGAATTGAATCTAGACATAGGTACTCTGTTTTAAAACCAGAGTGAACTCATCATTGTTTATCATTCACGTTATTTAAAAAAAAATACGCAGAGTAGATAGTTATTAAATTGAAAACGTAAACCAGTATTTTATTAAATAGGTATCTACAAAACAAATAGTCGTTTGTTACAGTTAAGAGTACGTAATTGCTGGTCTATTCGTCAATTTAATGGTATAGTGAATGGTTGTTACATGTTATATTGAGAAAACTAAATTATACGTTTATTGACAGAAATGAAATGAAGTGTACACTGGCACATAAAGAATGCGTTCATCCAAATAGTAAAAAGTAAATTTATAATCTCATGTGGAGCCCGTTTAGTTGCCGCGCAAGGCAAACCACTTGTGCACCGAAACAATCCAAGCGCATGCGTCTTGTTTAATTTCCGCGTAGCTCTATTAAATCGTTTTTTGATCCGAGGGCCTAAAGAACACCGATACAGCCAGGCTCGCTCGTTTTTTATTACAGGAAGGTACTATAAATGATGTAGCTCATTATACTATGCCTTATATCCAATCAATTGTTTTTTTGAAATTGCTTTTAGGATAAGTGACAGCCTTAGAATTTGGTTAACGTATACTTATACTCGTATTTTCAATAGGTGATGATGAATGGTGATGATAATGAAATTCAAATCTTTTAAATATTTCATTCTAAAATGAATCTTGAAACTAAATTAACTTCAGTTTCAAGGTTCATTTTTTTTTCATTTCATTTCAATTAAGTACTCGTCTTAATGATTGTCACTTATTTATATGCCCTACAGAAATTGTTTATGAACAAAGTCATTCTTGATCTTGATTTGTAAGGAAGTCGTTGTTGATAATCACAAATTATATTATATCTCGATCTGAGAGAAATTGTAATTCAATGTAGAATGTTTTGCAAATAGCTTTAGGTTTACATCCGCGATTCTCAAATTCAGTGGTACCTTATATAATAAAGCAAATTAATTCAGTTCATACGAATTCATACAATTTTTATATCTATTCTGGACCTTTGATGAATGTGATTCCTATTGGTGTTAATATTAAATATTATCATTCAATCATCTATTGTTATCCGTAACAAAAAATCTATCTTCGCAAGGGCACGGTATGGTCAGTCAGTAGTAAAGTCAGTAGGTAATAACGTTTTTTCCTTTTTCGACTTTCAACATTTTTTAAAGTCAAAGTTTAAGTGTATTTACAATAATGGAAAGCTGTTTCTTAGCTAACATAAATATGGAAGCGGAAAATGCTATTGCAGTTTCTATATAAAATGCCTAATAAGTGTGATATTTTTTATTATTTGTAAATATCAAGCAGTGTAGTTTTTACTATAGATATTTAAAGAAAGAATCTTATTTCTGATATCTATGGTTTTTACAAACTAAAATCCTTGGATTTGTTTTCTTTCAAATAAAATATATCAGATAAAACGACTTAAATAAAGTAACAAATGAATACTCACTTCGAGTTCATCACTGTTCAAGTACCTACAGGCATCGTATTGTCCCAAGATCAGGGCTGGGTAATGCGAGATGTCGCCAGTCTTGAGCGCCGGGTAACAGCCGAGGAAACTTTTGCATTTTCCCCGCTTTCCCAGGGATGTTTGACAATCTTCATTCTGTTAAAGATAAAAACATTTTAATGGCTATATCTATACTATTATAAAAGCAAGATTTTATTCTATATATTTAATGCCTACCATATAGGGTATTATTGTAACGATTGATGCAAGAATTAATATTATCAACGAAGTAGCCAATTGATTATGGACCACCGGCTACTGGAAACGAAACCTGACAGCTTAGCCACTTTTAAGGTGGTAATAGTGCTTAAAAATTAATATAAAATGAAGCTGTCATCGGGCAGGTAGAGCTTGAACATTTTTATGCAACAACTATGTGATAAAAAAACAGATCGATTGTTTTTTTTTTAAGTTTGAGGGCATTGACCCGGCGATGACAATCTAAATTCTAAAACAATATCGAACACATGATCTGCGTGACTTTATTAGATACTTAGAGGCCGTGGGTGGTGGGGTTTTAGGAGCTTCATCGATAAACGTATTCCTTTTGGAACAAGACTAGAATTGATTGAACAAGGAGGTATTACCTAATCTAATATATAAAATTCTCGTGTCACAGTTTTCGTTGCCATACTCCTCCGAAATGGCTTGACCGATTCTCATGAAATTTTGTGAGCATATTGAGTAGGT
>LUGF01009850.1:477867-497447 GCA_001625245.1 Calycopis cecrops
TCATCTATTGTTATCCGTAACAAAAAATCTATCTTCGCAAGGGCACGGTATGGTCAGTCAGTAGTAAAGCCAGTAGGTAATAACGTTTTTTCCTTTTTCGACTTTCAACATTTTTTAAAGTCAAAGTTTAAGTGTATTTACAATAGTGGAAAGCTGTTTCTTAGCTAACATAAATATGGAAGCGGAAAATACTATTGCAGTTTCTATATAAAATGCCTAATAAGTGTGATATTTTTTATTTGTAAATATCAAGCAGTGTAGTTTTTACTATAGATATTTAAAGTCTCTATGGTTTTTACAAACTAATGGGAGGGGGGGCCAAAGGATTTGTTTTCTTTCAAATAAAATATATCAGATAAAACGATTTAAATAAAGTAACAAATGAATACTCACTTCGAGTTCATCACTGTTCAAGTACCTACAGGCATCGTATTGTCCCAAGATCAGGGCTGGGTAATGCGAGATGTCGCCAGTCTTGAGCGCCGGGTAACAGCCGAGGAAACTTTTGCATTTTCCCCGCTTTCCCAGGGATGTTTGACAATCTTCATTCTGTTAAAGATAAAAACATTTTAATGGCTATATCTATACTATTATAAAAGCAAGATTTTATTCTATATATTTAATGCCTACCATATTGGGTAAGATTTTAAAGATCGATGCTAGAATTAATATTATCAACGAAGTAGCCATATTGATTATGGACCACCGTCTACTAGAAACAAAACCTGACAGCTTAGCCACTTTTAAGGTGGTAATAGTGCTTAAAAATTAATATAAAATGAAGCTGTCATCGGGCAGGTAGAGCTTGAACATTTTTATGCAACAACTACATATGTGATAAAAAAACAGATCGATTGTTTTTTTTTAAGTTTGAGGGCATTGACCCGGCAATGACAATCTAAATTCTAAAACAATATCGAACACATTGATCTGCGTGACTTTATTAGATACTTAGAGGCCGTGGGTGGTGGGGTTTTAGGAGCTTCATCGATAAACGTATTCCTTTTGGAACAAGACGAGAATTGATTGAACAAGGAGGTATTACCTAATATACATATAAAGCTTGTCACATAAATTAGCAATATTGTTCCAAAATTTACATTAAATATTCCCCATAAATTCGAATGCAGTAAATGTTTACAAATTGGTGTGTATCTATCAAATAGGGATATCGAAGGGACGTACCCTTCGAAATGTCGGTTGAAAAGTTCTGAAAACATGTTATTTCGTATTAGAATTAGGACTTTAATATAGTGGATCGGCATAAGTATGATGGGCTTATTATATATATTTAGTCACTTGAAATATATAAAAACATATAAAAATATTAAATTAATTACTATACATTTTCCAGAAATGTTAATAAGTTGACACGTTAAATATTGTATACTTGTTATCTGATCCTTTCATTGATATGATGAAACTTGAACTAACGATTCCTTATCAATTAGCTCGCGGCTCTTTTAGTATTGTAGTGTTAATTAAAGTATACATTTCACATTCTTCGTCTTACCCTTTTATGTTCAAAAACTGTTCAACGAGCAATTCAATTATTTTTTATGAGGTGGTTGTCGCTTGACGTTAAACGTGTAGTTGTAATGACTCAAACTCCACTTACCTCGGCGAGTCGCCGTAATAATAACTGTTGTCCATCTCGCGCCGTCGCATCACGCCTCTTTCGATCAACGATGGCTGAAATCAACAACAAATCTAAGTAAGGAATCTGCTTTTGTGATAAATTAGTACCAATTGCTGTGAAATTTGTGCCTCTCGGGATCTGGGATGAAATTCCTTGAGGGAATCTAATCAAACTAACAGTGACTTCTTGCAGCTTCTCAGAAGATTTACGTATGCAAGTGTGAGGCTAATAAAAGGTATTAGATCTTTACCATATACAGCACGCTGATAAATCCGGTACCCTTATACACTCTAGTCTAGAATATCGAAAGTTTGGTGGGTAGGTATTATCACAGTATCCAAAAGGCAATGAAATGCAATGGAATTCGGCATCCTACTATTAATATAAATCCGAAAGTTTGTATGTTTGTTTGTTTGTTACTCCTTCACGCAAAATCTGCTGAACCGATTTTCATGAAATTTGGTAGACACATAGAGAGTAACTTGGATTAACAGATAGGATAGTTTTTATCCCGAAAAAAAAATCCCATGGGATGCCATGAGATGATATTTTCTATTTTCCACGGGATTGAAATTTGTGAAACCACGGGGCGCACCTAGTATTTATATAATTTTTTTATTGTATATATTTATAGTCATAAAATATTTTTTCCGTAACTTTTATATTTATAGAACACTATATTATATTTATGTCTACTTTATGTTGATTATAGACGAGGTGTTGGTTTACATATTTTTATATAGAGGCCATGTTCAACTTTCCATGATACACATTTATCTCTTTTCAGAAATTCTTAATATAGATTAATCGGTATCAAATATTGTAATTTGACACTAGAAAAAATCCAAATTGTTCGATAGACTTCAAATTATAGTACGTTGATAGCGGGAGGGGTAACTAAACAGGTAGAAGGCAGAAGGGATGGGAACCCGACACCATAGCACGGTTCCCACGTCGTAGTACAGAGTTGGGACTGTTCAAAGACAGCCGGACAGTCCCCGAGGAGGAGAAGTCTGAGCCTGTCGCTGGAGGGATCCTGTTGCTTGCAGATCCGGTACCCTTCAATACAAGCGACTGAAGGCATCCGCAGGGGTTTAGTCAGTAGAGCATCTCCGTTTACGGTTTACAACCGGGTACTGACACTGTACCCGGTTGGGTTGAGTCACCCGGGGTCCTGGGTAGCGCCGGTATAGCCTGCGTTACCAAAAAAAGGCACTGACCACGAACGGATGACTGATTGACTAATCCGCTCACAAATGGACTGGATTACATGAATATGATTATTGATAGGAATTCAGATTGCGAATTAAAAATAAAATGTATATTAATCTATACATACCTACTTATAATAAAATCGTAGGAAAGTCAAAACTGTACATTGAATATTTTTTAAAGAATAATTGGGTAGTGATCTACAATCGTTATCGAAGCCAAAAATACAGTTTTTAGACTTTTTGTCTGTTTGTCTATATGTATGTCCGGACTAAACTTAAAAAGTATTGTATGGATTTACTTCAAACTTTGCATAAATGTTACTAACAGGTCGGGCCATCATAATTATAGGCTACAAAATATTATCAAATTATCACCTACGGGGGAAAAGCTGTGAATCTTTCATTCGGAAGAATTGAGAATCTCCATTTTTGAAGTTCGAAATCCACGCAGGAGAAGCTGCGAGCGGAAGCTAGTATTATTATAAATATGACATGTCCTACAATAAAACACGATTCCCTTTGTTATCGTTTTTATTCTAGTCGAAAATGCAGGTTTCTAAATTAAAGCAGGTAATTAGAAAAATTATTGGCTAGTTAAGGGGCTGGGTACAACCTTAATCTGTCAACCAATCGCCTGAGCGGAGAAGATAGTCAAACTTTTATTACTCTGTGTAGAGGCTCTATCATTACATAATATAAAACAAAGTCACTTTCGGCTGTCTGTGTGTCTGTATGCTTAGATCTTTAAAATTACGTAACAGATCTTGATGATTTTTTTTAATAGATAAAGTGATTCAAGAGTAAGGTTTATATGTGTAATAACTTCATTTTTGAAGTCCGTAATTCACGCGGGGGAAACTGCTGGCGGTAGCTAGCATAAATATAAAATGTACAGACAACCATTGAAAACAATAAGTTGTTTAATTATACAAGTACTTTTCTCTTTTGTGAGTTGCCCCATCACTGGCTTATTAAGTTATCACATGTATATAATTAATAAAACTTTGTCGGTTATAAAACTTCATTATACACAACAATCACAAAACAAGTCGATTAACATTTAAGTAATTAACATTATTTATCCTTATACCTATGTACATAGTATAAGATAAACAGGTTCACCTTTTTTCATCTCGGGTTAGTTGTAATACTTTCAAAGATTTGTTGCAGAAAATTATGTGACACTTTTTACTGTTCAAATGTAGCTTCTCACAGCCCAGCCTTAAACAAAACTACTATTATTAATGATCGTAATTTAGATTACAGTCACATTCAGATCAATAATATCAAGGATGCACTACTGGAAAGTGAATAGAAATAAAGAACCAACAAAAAATGATATCAAGTTATATTTCCATTCACGAATACGCATAGGTACTCCCAAAATGGTATTTACCATTCGCACTTTTCGGTATTCGGTATCTCCATTGAACATATTTCCGTCTTGTAATGTTTTTAAATTATTTGTTATCAGATAAGCCAGAAAAGACAGGAATTGAATAACTTCATAAGTTATTTTCACAATTGATCGAAATGCACAGAGCAAAAGCATTTTATTGTCAGTTACCCACTTAGTCTTAATAATGATGACAGAGGAAGTTGTCACCAGTATATAAAATTATGTACAGGAAAAAGGGCAAATATAAAAGCAGTGCTTCTCTTCCTTATTTCGCTTGAATGTTTATTGATAGATCTTGATTGTCACAAGTTAATTGATAACTCCAGAATTCTTCTCTCTCCTCTGTCCTCCTCTCTCCCGAAACTCCAGAATCATATCTCTCCAGAAATTACACGATTCAGGAGGTGGGTAATGCTTTATAAGCGAATATATGTACCTATATATGTATGTAGATTTTTATATACCCTGCCACAGGCTGAAAGGCTCGGAGGATTTTAACATCATCACATCGAAATATAATTAAAGCAATTAAATTTTTAATTATTTGTTTTATAAAATAGCATATAATTCATTATTTTACAAATTCTGATATTTTTTTATAAACAATTGGTGGTAAGAGTCTTACAATTTAGATATGTTTTAGACCTACCCATCTGAATGTGAAAATCGAACGAGCACGTCGTAAATACCAATTTTATTAATATACATCCGCATAACTGTTATGCAGATATGTTACTCACCATCCCTGTTCCCCCTCCCTAATGGGCCATGCGAAACTCGTACACCGAATGCCGATTGTAATTTCCTTATCAAAATTTTAATTAAAAAAAATTATACAAAAAAAATTATTTTGGCTTTGGAATACATTGTTTTTATAATTTTGTAAAACACATTTCGGTTCTTACATGCACCGGGCGTGACTAATCAGACGCTAAATTGATAATTCAACAAGCGTCCAAGAGGCAGCTAACAAAATATATTTATATTTCAATATATAACGGTGCCTTATTTGTGTGGACGTCTCGGAATTCGCTTTTATTATCTACACGCCTATAGAGTTGCCAAAAATGGTGGATTTACATGACAAGAGAAGTGATCACAAATACCTAATTATTAAATAATATTTTTTATTCTTATCAAAAAATTAATACAGAATATATACAGTATGACCCGTGGTTTCATATCCGCGCAAATTTTTACTTTTTCGTTCAAATGTACAGTCCCCTGCATTTTCGCAAATCCTTATACTTTAGCTACCTGAAACTCTTGTTACATTTTTTTATCACGTAGAAGGATTAGGCAAAAAGTCATGTCAAGTGCTAAGCTCTGCTAACTCTCGAAGCACGGATGAATTAATATTTCTTAGTCAAAGATAAAAAATGAACACTGTATATTTCTCGGGGGTTTCTCAACCTTTTTATAGCATAAGAGGCAAACGAGCAGTTGGTTCATCTGATGTTATGTGATCACCAACGCCCACAGACATCCGTAACACCAGAGGTCTAACAGAAACGTTGCCGACCTTTGAGGAGAGAATAAGCTCTTTTCTTGAAGATCCCTAGTTACATTCATATACAATCTATTTTATAAGTCTAGAAATTTATTTTTTCTTTCCACCTTAATAATCAAATGCTTCGCGCCTCCCCTGAAAACTGGCCGCGCCCTACTTGTTAAGAAACCCTGATATATAGAGAAGAACAAGATTTACGTAGGAACTAAGATTAAGTCTTCTTCTCGTTATTATTTTATTTTCCGATATTTGAGATCGGATAAGCGCCATCAAACTTGAGTGGTACTTGGGTGGAATAGATTCCAAGTAGTGACAGGTAGAGTTTTGAAGCAGCTCTCAAAAACCAACAAAAAGTGTATGTATTAAAATCATAGAGGATATTATTATAGTTTTTATTAATTAAATATTTATGTGGTCATGTTTTTCTTCTTAATAATAATTGGAATGTAGTTGGGTGAATGTTGTGGTTGTGGATATATTATTTATATATTATATATTATATATCGGTAAAATTGGTAATATCAGGACTTACACGGGTATATCTATCTACTCTGAGTCTTGATTATATAAATCTTCCATTTAAACATAAACACTACATACTTTTATCTCAGGTTTTCATCTGTAATTACACATGTATAGGGACCAGTTTTTGTTGGATTACGAGGTATGAGTCAATGGAAAAAGAAGGTATGATTATATCAACGACCGTTGGTTCAAATGTTGACCATCTAAATGTTGACTCACGCCAAGTGAGTGCCCTGCCTGTATATCAATATTGTGTGGACAGGGTTTAGCTTAACTTTAAAATAAGTATCTATTTAGCTTGGGGATCTGCTCCATTTTATTGTAATTTTATGTCATTCATTTATTGTTGTGATCGCCTCTTAGCCTCGTAGAGAACGCTTTTCTCAGCTTGCTTGGGATTTCCGTTCCATCAATATAAGAGAAGCATAGCAAAAGCACTGTAACTGGTGAGTTGTGTATCTGAGCATTTACTCGTGTGTGATATGTAGGATCTATATCTATAAAAATATCGCGTCACGATTTTAGAAAACACGGATTTCGATGAATTTTCTCAAATACATGTTACTTTAGACAATTTAGAATATGAGATATATTTTATTTCGACAAAAATTAAATTAAATAATTTATTAACCCATTTATTAAGCAATTTACATTAATACTAAACATAATTATATCCTCAATATATATTTCCCTCATTGTGGAATTATTAGAATCTGCTAAAATTGATTTAAATGATTTAATGTTTTACTTCATAGACAAGTCTGTAGGTACTTACGAAAAAAATTGAAAATATTCATCCAACGACAAATGCAGACAGATACAAAGGTAATCAGTTAATGTACAATATTTTATTTTCTGTATCGACATTCTTATATCAATTATTTTGTTACATTGCCATTTAACTCAGTGTTGTCATGCGATAAGCTATTCAGAGCTATACGTTTTGCAGACAAAAAATTCATCAAGTGTACCTAGGGTTTATGCGATGGAATAATCACCTTAACAACCTAAACACATTTCAAAAAGTTACTACACCTGGAATTTAAAAATATGTATGTTAAAGACATGTAAACGTATCGCAATTCTGTTAACGGCGTCTTAAATAGACTACCTACTTTAAAGTGCTATTATTAAAAAAGGAATAATACGCCGCGCGCCGCGTGCAAGTTGATTACGAAGAGAGCTGTTCATCGTAAAAAAAAAACAAATAAACCTAATTAAACAAAAAAGTGATTTACGTTAGATTAGCACAATAACTACTTATTTAAATTTAAAGTAAACACCTAAAGGAGAGAAAGAGATTTACAGAAAGCCACACAAAATACCTACAAAGAAAAGCACAAGATATTTCACAAATAAACCTTGAAATATCACGAAATTTCATCAATTTATCGTCGTCTTAATATTTTTTTGATATAATAGCTGAATGTATCTGTGTGGTGTAGGTGTTAGTTCGGAATATGTGTAGGTATTTATTTAAAACATTTTAGTGTTTGTTGTTCCTAGTATAAAAGCGAGTGATGCTAAACCGAATACATGAAAATAAACCTATCCACTTGCCCAAACTAAGTAAAGTTCGATAACGTCTGGCTGTACTATCAAGTGGAATAGTGAAAAGGCAGACATCAACAACAAAGAAACAAGTATCAACATTAGCATCAGCCACTTTACCATTTAATTTTGTTTTGGTTCATTGTCTAACCGCGTCTACCTGTATAAATGTCACTTACCTATAAATGATCTAATTGCGCAACATTTACATTTAAATGTTAGGGACATGATCTATTTTTTCCATTATCCGGGCTCAATGCCTAAACGAAATGTCAACGGGTTTGTAATAGCTGTGCCGGTCTAATTAAACACCTTCAAATTGTTGCGACGAAAAAATGGTCGCTCACGAATTATAATAGTGATTGATGTCGTTGACGGTCTGTGGGTGGATACATTTGCATTGAATCGATTTGGGTACATCCGAATAATGACCCCGGTTTTTGAATTGAAGGTATCGCGATTAGATCTACCTGATATGTTAACTATGTTCGTTATTTTTGAAAACGTTTGCCGTGTAACGTCTGTTTTAGAATAAAAATATATAAAAATACACTTTTGTTTGTAATTGTACTTTTCACTAAAATAACTTATTACGAGTAAATTAATTAATCACTGAGATACAAAACTCTGGACAGATCTCAATCACTTTTGAGTATATCATCATAATCATAGTATCCAAATATCGTCTAACACGCACACTGCTATGATTGAAAAAATTTTTAAAACTAGGGTTTTCAACAAGTGTACAATAAAAAGTGAATTAGATTTGTATTACGCTAATCCATATCCTGTGCATTTTTTACTTTCTCTAGCCTCAAAACCTCGTACGCGCGGCATTGTTTGGGGACCGCGCCAAAAACACAAAGTGGAAAGTAAAAACATTCCTTATAAGTACACAAATAAATATATAAAAAAAAAGAAAAAAATATATAAATATTTTTACACGAAAAAAGATTCTTACCATCTATGAAAACGGCATCTTCGGTGTACCACGTCCCATTCGCTAGTCCCGTGTCTTCAATGGATACACTCGTTGATATAAATAATAATAGACATAAACATATTGCTAACATAATACGTCGCAACATACTATAAAATCAATTCACAACATACAAATGTAAAGGACAGGGACACGCGCGTTTCGAGGATGTGCGAGCCGCAAGGAGTTCGTAAGCTAAATGCTTCATAAACTTGTATAAGTGGCTTTATAATATTTTTTCTTCGCTACTGCAGTCCGATGTTGGAGATAAAGAGCACTTTTTCTCCTTTTGTACTAGGCTTGACATTTGACGGCACAGAGCTTTTGTAGAGACAAATATTTAGTCTGTAGTGTTTGATTTATTATAGCCTTTATTATAGCGGCATATTCTACGGTTACCTTCTTTTAATGTATGTGTTTGAAATAAATAGGTATATAGTTAATGGAATGTATTGTCATTTCTTGATGGACATTCATGTTATAATCTTATTAAATAATATACTTTTTTATACCATTTTCACTTTTATTAAACTCGATAAGCGCTTAAACTTAACTAAGTTTAATAAAAGTGGAAATTGTATAAAAAAGTATATTATTTAATAACATTATATTAAATAGGTATAGTTTAATACGTAGATATCTAATTTCTCCCGAAAGGAACAGAGTCTATGTACCTAGATGTTTGATTGCCTAGGTATGTATTAAATTTTCATTACGTTTATATTTAATATTTTTTTATTATTTTCATTACATTTCAAGACCTTTATCGAAATAAATTTTGTTTGCATTTATGTAGGCTCAAATTCCTTACCTAATATTTTAGAAAAGAAATAGTTTGCAAGTATCTATGTGGTATGTATATAAGGTTGTCGTCTACATATTATGTATGTTCCTCTTAGTTGTGACCAGTGAGTTGGGGTCACGATTCCACAAGAATACAATGAAATGGGGTAGGGCAATGTCGAATGTGGTATCTCGCATACGTTACCACACCCAACTAAACAAATGATACAATCTGAAACAAAATGGCGAAGACATTATTAGAGATGTACGAGGTAGTGCCATGCTGCATTGTTTTACTTTTTTAGTTTAGCCCGGACATACGTTCAGACGAAAATTCTAAAAACTATGTTTTTGGCTTCGGTATTGATTGTAGATCATTTTTTAAAAAAATACTTGGAACGTGAAAAAATATTCATATCCCAGTGGATAAAAAGTATACGATAATCTAAGTCAGGTAATGCTCTATCTGTATAACAAATTTTATCAAAACCCGTTCAGTAGTTTTGTAGTGATTGACGGACAAACATCCAAAAACTTTCACATTTAGATTCTTTCTTTTCTCACAAAATTTTGATTCTTTATATCTTACAGCTAAAACATCTCGCTAGCGAGTTGTAAAAAACCGTCAGCGCCATCTATTGACGGTTAGGCGGAACGAAGTCCCTCAAAGAAAAATATTCAGTTCCTTTACTCATCATTTTCCTGAGCTTAGTTGACTTTGTAACATAGACTTTGTAACATAGTAACAAAAACAACTAACAACCACTTTGCCCGAAAAAAAAGTATAAATTCATCACATGGGACCACTATCGGGATCAGAAGAGATATAAATGTCATCCCCCAAGAACATTTTATCGGGTTAAGAGGTATCCCAAGATACACTTTTTGTGCTCCAAATATCTATTTATGCATTTATTTTTACTTGTACCACAATAGGTCGCTGTCGAATGTTAAAGACACAAAATCATCCCTTGGGATTCTACAGGTAAATTATTTCGGGATAAAAACTATCCTATATGTCAAATTTCATGAACATCTGATAAGTCGTTTTAGCGTGAAGGAGTAACAAATACATTAAAGTCATCATCCTATAGCATCCCACAGGAACATTTTTTCGGAATAAAAACTATCTTATGTGTTAATCCATTTCATAAAAATCGATTTAGCAGTTTTTACGTAAAGAAGTAACAAACAAACAAACAGATAAACTTTCACATTTATAATATTAATAAGATAAGATAAGAATAAAATAAGATGAGCCCCTGCAGTCATAATATTAAAATTAAATGAACATTTTTTGCTAATTGAATAATTCAAACCAATTTATTTATCAAATAATGTAATGTTATTAGCTATAAAATTACACAGTATGTAAATTATATTTTTAACGACTGTATTAAATGTCGATGTGATATTTATAGACTGCATTTGAAAAATGCAATGTTTATTTAATTTGAAAGATTTTATTGTATTGTTTTATTTGTGACCGTTTTTATTATTCCTGTGTCAAGCCAAAATATACAGGTTTGTGTATTTGAATATAGATGAATATAGAGGAATAAAGGCAAATCTGTAAAGATCGTGTATCTCAATCCATTCTGTAAGAGGTAGTGCCACGCTGCATGCACGCATGTAGCCGAATAGGGCCGGCACGACCGGGGAGGCATCTCTCACTTATAGGAAACCGACGTGTCAGCTGTGCTGTGTGAAAACTTCTAGTGCATTGCACAACAGCAACATTTCTGTGAGTTTATTTAAGAGATGCAGGTGTGAGGCCCTCATTGCAACTGTAAGTATCATTGTATTGATAATGATTGGTTAAGTAAATAGTAGAAAAGCCTATCTTTTTTATAGAATAAAGGGCTAACGAGCAGATAGAAAATGACTATCGCCGCTCAAAATTCAAGCTTTGCAAGCGCGTTGTCTTCTTTCTTTTGAATAAGAGTGCGCTCTTTTCTCGAAGAATCGCGGGTCGTATCGGTCCGGGAACACCGACTGCGGCAGCAGGTTCCACAATGATGTTGTGCTTGGTAAGAAGTTGCGACTAAAATACACAGTTATGAACTTCTTCTTCTATGTTAATATTAAAAAATAGTTAACTGTTTGTAAACGTAACAAATTTCATCAAGAGTTGATAGTTTTATTTAAAAATATAAATTTCAAATTATAAGCTAGGTAGGTACTTCTATGATAAAGACCGATCAAATTTCCAGCCGATTGTGACACCTTGTATTTCTTTGGGGGTGGTATGCCCTTTTAATGCCATTGCATGGACTCCTGATTTGACTCAGGCTCAAAGTAATGGACCCATGTCTTATCTCCAGTAACAATACGTTCCGAAAATTCCAAAGTTCAGTGAGTTATTAATATCTAAAAACTCGCACGAGACTCAATATAATGCATGTTAAAAAACAGCAAAATGCATTTAGGTACCTTCATTATATCATTAGTTTCAATTTTTAAGTCAATATTTTCTGTCTGTCTGTTATCAGGAATTTTATTCTGATTCTGATACACAATATGACGTTTCTAATTCAAAGGGGAGAATAGGAGACACATTTTTTTTCTCGGACCTTAACTTTTGTCTGTGGAATCGAAGAGAAACTCAACAGTTTCATCGGACTGCTATGAGTTCTGAGACTAGGTTTGAGGTGGAAAAAGGGACCGCCCCCACGGCGAAAGGGGGACCCCGAATTTTTTAAAAAACCTAATAATTCTTTCGTGTTTTTGTTCACAACTATTTGCAATTGTTATAGTAACATTAAACAGGTTTTGTTAGACCACAATTGGACTTCTCAAATATGCTTAAAATATTCATTACTATATTGCGCTAAATGCTAATTTTGATTATAGGTTTATCTTTTATTTGAATTTTATAGGCGTCTGTAAATAATTTTATTAAGGTAGGTAAGTAAATAAAACCGCAGATATAAAATAGAGGTCAGATGAAACATTTATTATTAATCAATAATTATTAGCTTTTACTTGCGACTGCGTATTAGTAGTTCGTAAATTTTAAGTGCCTTTTTATCTGGTTCTGGTACATTTTAATTATTGAAATCACTAAGATATCATAAAACGGTTTTCCGCTCTGACAAATAAAAATAAACAAATTCTACGTCAATAATCTAAGACTGTATTAAAATCACACATATAAGATTTAAAACATACTGTCAATATTGATATGTACTTACGTTCCAAAATATTAAAAGTTTTGTACCTACATAGTTGACTGTACCTACAGCTTTTCTAGAAGTAACTGTATGCTTTGAATTGCAGTGATTCCTCTGTTCCTCAAAATATTGAATTGACACTATATCAGCAGAGCTTTACCAATCGAACGAAATAAAACGAAATAATCGTTACACGAAAAAATAAAATATACTTAATTTTTAATACTAAAAACGTTTATTTATAACACTAGATAATGTGGGTGGATTCTTGAATATGTTGCGAAATTTTGTTGCGTTTGTTATTCTTATTTTATTTATGCAAAACTACTGAAAGGATTGGGTAAAATTTAGCATAGGTAAAGATTACAGTGGAATAACATAACAATTCTTATTAGCCCGAAAAAAGTGAAGACTCCCTTGGGATAGGTCTTGGGTAGGCGTAACCGCCGGGCAGCTCTTGTCATTGCTTAAATTATGATATTGTCATCCATTTTCGCAAAGGCCAAAAGATTTAAATCAAAGTTCCCGTTACGTTAATACATATATACATATATACAAAAGAACTAACTATTCAACTGGAATTAAATCTATTGTCAGATATCTATAGGGACACACTTATAGCGTGTGCAAGAAAAAGGGCTAATGAAGATGAAGCACTAAAAATCGTATAGGTCAATAAAAAAAAAACACTGAGCCTGTGTCTAGGAATATCAGATTATAAAATGATCTTTAAAGAACATACCTACGTCTTACGGCCTTTCTTACTCATAGCAAGTATTGGTATAAATACTTAATCGATGAGGAAAACACGATATTTAAAAATTGAAAACAGATTCAATTTTGTTTTAAAATAAAATCTGAAAGTGATTCAAATGCAGTACATAATGAAGATTGACACTTAAATG
Source organism: Calycopis cecrops (assembly GCA_001625245.1). Taxonomy (NCBI): domain Eukaryota; kingdom Metazoa; phylum Arthropoda; class Insecta; order Lepidoptera; family Lycaenidae; genus Calycopis; species Calycopis cecrops. The sequence goes on from LUGF01009850.1 coordinate 491,546, forward strand.
GCAAAAAAATCGTTTGGCTTTAATTATTATTCGTCATCATATTTTTTGTCCTAACAGTTCGTGGTTTCTGCGAATTGCTTTGGATCACTGACTCCTATATTCGTTCAATCAATTCAATATTGATGCAGAGGTTTTAATGTTATTTTGATGGGCACAGAATACAGATTAAGGATACTTTGTGTTCGGACAAATCCTTAACTGTCAAATAAAAAAGCCACAATGCCATCGTGTAATCAGTTTCGAAAATTTTATCTGATAAAGGGCTTTTAAGGTGGCAAATCAAATTTTGCTTTAAGAATTATGCATTATATGTAATATTTTTTACTAAAATGACAATAAATCCGTCTGCATTAAATATTTAAAAGAATGAAACAAGGCTAGATAGTAGTCGCTTCTGCACACGAGGTTTCTGCACTCATTGTTTATTTTTGTCAAGATTTGCGTCCCTACTTTACCTACTTACGAAAAACACAGGAACAGACAAAAATATATTACATTCAGGCCAAATAGATAATAAATACTCAATTTGGGGTTCGCCGCAGTCGGGAAAAAATATGGGTTTTACAGTATACATTGCCAATATCTGTACCGTGGATTTAGAATTGTTCTCACTACTTGCATTCTAAATCTATGATCTTTACAGTTTTTTTTTGTACACACATTTTGTAAAAGAATGGCCTGGGATAATAGCGGCATCATTAAGAAACCTACTTATTGGTCAGAATAAGTACAGTAACCAAATAATAAAGGTAAACAATAAATATTGATAGTAAATATTATTTTTAAGAGCTGAGTCAAATTATTGTATTGACTTATAAATTTTCGTCCTTATTTAAGATTTTGATGTGTAAGATGGATCTGATTTTAAAAAATACACACAAAGGAGGGCGATAAACGAGCTAAAGTGCAGTATTTATACCCCTCTTTTATTTTCGTAAAATACAGCTGTTTTAACTTAGAGCTTTTTAGACTTTTGTAGGTTATTAGAGATAGAGGTAGGAGAGTTTAGTATTATCATAATAGACAAAGAAGAAAATCCAAGCAGCAGAATGAAAAAGAAATGAATTCCAGGTGGAAAGTACTACATATCCTTCATCGTTTGTCACTTACATCCATTGAGTTATTATTACTGTACGTAGTACATATAACTCAATGCTTACATCATGGTCTCGAAAAAACAATTCCGGCTCAGTGTACTTACTATTGTAGATTTATTAACTTCAAGAGTTTGTAGTAATATATAAAGAAAACAACTAAGTAGATAGTGTCAATCAAAATATAAAATGTTTTTAAGACATACTAAGATAAATTTTAAAATTTTGTATGGTAAAATCATACCATCATATCTAGCTTTATTGTAAACTGTTCGACTCTTACTTTTTTACATTAATAATTATATTTCACAGCAATACGCCCGTTTTCATAATACGAATACAAGACCGCAATAATTGTCCACAAATAAAATAAGACAAAAATTTTAATCCGTCACATCATCTCAAGTGGTTATAAAGAAAAATAAAACGGTGAAGGGTGTTGACTCCTTCGTCGTGACTCTCTTAATGTAGGTGATTAGATATAACACACTCATTAATCTTACGGCCCGTTATGTCAATTAAACATAGTTCTGTATGAGGAATATGTGCCTTTCATTAATATGTCGTATTAGTTCAACATGTTTATTTAGCTAATTAAACGATTTATATTAAATTAATATTTGTTTTTTTATTTTGATTAGTTAATTTATTTATCAATAATATTTTATCTAAAACCTCTTTTAGTACATGTATGTGGATAACCTGAAATATGTGCCTATTAAGCGGTAAAACATATCTATGCGTTAGGTCATCTAAAACAGCGGTATTTTGGACAGAGAAAATGGAATGTGTGATTTTGATTTCCCTTAGTAATGCTACAGTAGGGTGCCAAATTGTCAAAATGCCACGGAACCCGGCATGAAGGAGCCCCGGTTCAGAAGGCCCGGGAGAGAACAGAACGATGACATGCATTAGTTAAGCTTCTTTATATTGGTAATACTAATAGATAACAGACCTCTGGGGGCAAATTTACCTTCGGGGCACCTCAATAATAAATCCCACATGAGCCTCTTTGTGCGTATTCTATAGAAAAAAATAAGTAGAACTCTGGATTACGTACAGTTAAACTTAGAGCTTAGTAAATAATGCCACACTATATTCATATGGATTCATATGAATAGACGGCATCACATATTTCCTATCCCGCTCCTTGTACTCGACAGCACCACGACAGCATGTTGAGAGAACCAAAGGGATTATTGAGAAACAAGTAAGTATCGAGCTTGACAGCAGTGGCGGATTGAGGTAGCGCGGGGTCCGTGGCAACTTATATTCAAGCGCCATGATTTATCATTTCGTGTATTGAGAAACAAAGTCTAACTAAATAATCTCCTCCCGCATCGCTATGAGGATCGACCCGTCATAATTGATACTTGTACTACAGGGTTAATCCGTAACTCCGAATCTGTCTCAACAATTGTTTAAATGATCAATACTATAATACTATAACTTGTTGTTTGTACTATCCTCTAAGGAAATTATTGTATTCTATCGAATGCCAAAAGGTTACCTGGAAGATATTGCTACCTAACCAATAAGGTCGCCTTTTGTGTACATAATCTGAACTAAGCATACTTTATAAGATTGTCTGTTTATATATTCGTGTACACAATAATGAAGAATTCATTTATACATTCATTCAATATCAACAGAAATCTGGTAGGTACGATACTACTGCTAAGCTAGCGCAACAACGAGCATTACGATCATAATAAAAGTTTTGTCGGTTTCGCAAACTTCTTGAGAAAAAATTCCAAATGTCAGTAATTACTCGCATGTCTTGACACTTATATTTTTAACTCAATAAATTATATTTCACTAAAACCAGTTTTATGTAATAAAGACTACTTTTATTTGTAGGTACAGAAGGTGTGGTGCTCTCAATGATTCATATATTACCTGTATCAAAGAGACATTGATATTGTCCGGTCACAGAAACATAAAAATCATGGAAACATAGAGTACATAGAGTACGTAGAGTACATAGAGTACACATAGAGCTTTAGGGGAGTTTAAAAAAGCTGAGATTTATTTTTTGATTTTTTTTCTCACCCGCGTAAATTTCGATCCCGTGAAAAATTTAAAATCATCTCATGGCATCCCTTAGGAAAAATTTTTCGGGATAAAAACTATCCTATGTGTTAATCCAAGTTACCCTCTATGTGTGTGCCAAATTTCCTGAAAATAGGTTCAGCAGTTTTTGCGTGCAGAAGTAACAAACAAACAAACAAATAAATAAACACATAAAAACTTTGTCATCTATAATATTAGTAGGATTTTTGTACACTCATCCCATAGTATCCTTCAGTATTCGACATTTCAGCTTGATTCTTACTAGTTACCGGGAAAGACGACTTAACAGACAAACGGTCAAAGAAGGGATCCAATGTTGGCTTTTTCTATGACCGGAGTGATTTTTTACTTGAAGCTATCGTGTCATGGTCTCACAAAATTGGACCTGCGATATACAGTATGAAACAGAAACCCTATTTATTGATCCTGTCAGGGGCATAATCAAAATCGATGTTCAATTGTAAAAATGCATCTCATTTAGTACTACTGTTCAACTTAAGAATATGAAATAAATATTAAATCTTTACAATATTATTATATATCGTAAAATAAAGTGTTCTGTACCCCTGGATTCCGCGAAGCCAGAGCCGATGCAGCGCCTTATCACTGGAGGACGGTGGTTCACCATTGATGCTGGTCGTTGACCCCCAGGTCATGTACTTGTCACGTGACCAGCTGTGTAGTAGGTATTTGTACGAAAATTATAGGAACGTTAAACATTTTTTTGTTATGTCCATATTAATCAATGTTGTAATCACGATTGCTAAATGACCAATACTTGATTATATCGAACTATGATTTTCGTTAATGACATACATAAACGTATATGTATAATTGTTTAAAAGGATCAACAGAGTTTTTGTTAGATACTGTATATAAAACAAACGCTTTCGCGATTTACGAAAGGCAAAGTGTCGGAGAAGATACTAATAAAATAGATCATAGAGACTGTCGAGAGAAAAGCTAGGAGTAACCCTTAATAATTGGTTTTGAAATTTGATTGGCTCGTTCCATATAAAAGACATCAACGTGCTTTAAGATTCTGTGAGCGTTCCTATGACAGTCAGTGCATAAATTCTGATTTTGCGGATGTTTATACATCAACAACAAAAATACATCTTTATTATAAATATAAGGAGGCAAACGAGCAGCCGGAGCCATTTTCATCACCACCGACGCCCAAAGACATTCGTATAGAGTTTGTACATGCGTGTCTCCTTCCCCCCCACCTTCATGGGCCACGGGCTACTTACACGCCGCACAAGACACGACAGAACAAGTGTCACTTTACGCCGGTATCATGTAAGCGAAAGGTACCTCTCAGGTCGTACCGGCTCAATTCGGCTACATGCATGTATGCAGCGTGGCACTACCTCTTACTAAATCTCGTTTGTGGTCAAATCTACAAGATTTATACATCGTATTTCTTTAGGTACGTTAGACATTTTTGAGAAAGAAACAAGCTGTTGAAGTCTCACCACTTTCTCCGATGCCACTAACCACAGATAACACTAACCACATTAACCTGATCACATATGTTAAATATCGATAAACAATGCTTTAATGTTACTGTAGTACGTTAGATATCGCTAATCAGAACAATAATGACGTTGCACATTGTAATAAAACAATTCTAATAGAAAATCCATTAGAATTGTTTTATTACAATGTGCAATCCAGTATTTGATCATCATGTAAAGCTTCTGAAACGTTGAGATGATAAAACACTTAAATAAACCGCGATAAAATTCGCTAAAATTGTTTTATTACAATGAAGAATATTTTAGTTATTGAAGTGAAAATTTGTTAGGCGCGTTGGTCATTTTTAAGATGGAATCCAAATACACACATAATTGTTCAAACACACAACTATAGGCTCTCCCAATGTTCCTGTTTTTTATGACATTGGGTGGCCATAGGTATTATAATATAAAGAGACACCCAGAGTTAGCTTTGGCAAGATCCATATCCTTTTTTTTTAATATGACGTCATTTTATTCGTATATGCCTTCTAAAGGTGAAAAGCAATAATTCGCCAAAGAGCCTTAAAATTTACATAATATTTTATTGTGATTGTAGTAAAATTTGGCCTGACTTCAGCCCTTAATTTTAAATTAATTTTACTTTAAAATAAATGTGCCTAGTGATAAGATTAATGGATAGTTCTAGCTAGATCTACAACGAGGGTACGGGGTTCTGGGTAAGATGTTCTGAATGGTTTCGAGTAAATCAGTGCACAGATATACACCAAAGCTCTTTTATCTATCTGTGACACTCTTCTCTGTGACGCCATTGCCATGATAATAAAAGCTAAAATAGCTATTATAAGCACTTCCACATCGGGATGTATCTCTCCTATCTGCGGGATAGTGGAGGCTCGGTCCCCCTTTCGAGCCCAAACCTACCAAACCTAAACCTCTAATGTCCCGAAGAGCACTCACAGCAAACCTATGAAGCTTTATTGGGCTTCTCTTCGGTTCCACAGCAAAAGTTTGGAGCCATTTTCGTGACCCCCGACGCACAAAGACATCCGCATAGAGGTTATATACAGATGCGTGGCCCTCCTTTCTCCTCCTCCTTCCATGGGCCACCGGCTACTTACACACCGCACGAAACGTGACAGCACAGCTGTCACTTAACGCCTGTTTCGTAAAAGTGATTCTTCCTAACAATTTCTACACCTGATCAGTGTACGTTGGAAATAGATGAACCTCGTGTGCTCTGCGCCGGATCTA
>LUGF01009850.1:502820-514696 GCA_001625245.1 Calycopis cecrops
GGTACTCAGCACGGGGCTAGGCTAACGTGGTGTGTAAAGTCCACAGATATTTATTTATTATTATTATTATTTATTTGTAAGTATTTAAACTCGTTCACTGTCTTCCGTCTTCCTTCTCCATCTCCGGATGCCACTGAAAATTGGTGCCGGAGAACTCAAACTCTCCGATGTATGCCGAGTGGTATCCCTTTCAGTGTCCCTCCACTTTGCGCTGCTGTGCAGATAAACACTGTGTAAATAAGTTTATGTTTATACATAGGTTAGTTGATAGGTATTATCTTGATTTTGTTTGCTTTTTTTTATATTATCTGTTCTTTCTTTTTTTTTGTTTATGTATTGTGGAACACTGAATAAACGACAATAACTAACTAACCAACTAACTTACTAATGGACTATTATACTAATGGATTATTATTATACCACACGTGTGTATTGTACATACGTCATAGGGATCGTTAGGCATGTAATACATAATATCCTCGTCTGGCTGGAATTTCTACATTTTAATGTTGCTTTTTATCTTAATGGTTGGTTACATTACAATATCTAATGGCAATACCACTTTATATGTTTATACAACATTCGCCATTTACTGGTGACAAATGAGGTAACATAATTTGCAGTCGCTAAAATAATATTATACCTATATTTTATTATGGCAGTCGGAGCCATTTTCATGACTACCGACGCCCATAGACATCCGCATAGAGAATATTCAGATGTGCTGCCCTCCTTTCTCCTCCCACCTCAATGGACCTCCGGCTACTTACTTATGCACATATTGCCTAAGAAAAGGCAAACAAATCTTTGCTTATATGGTTCACACCATCTCTTGCGGAGATACATATAGGTACCTCTCCTTGGTACAGAACCCTCTGTGTGTAAGATCGACTCGCATTTGTTCGGTTTTTTTTTAAATTTATGACCTGTTTTATCAGTGCACAATTTTTTATAATTATTATTGTTTGCTATACAGATGGGCTGCCCTCCTTTCTCCTCCCACCTCCATGGGCCACCGGCTACTTATTTATTACTTTTTAAAACTTTTTAAGACTTGTGTAAGTGCTTGCAAAGAAAGGATATTGCGAAATTCGAACATTTAGAATTAACGCTAAACGAAGTGTGCACGGGGGGGCTAGTACCTATCTTATATTAAAAAAACCAGGCCAAGTGCGAGTCGGGCTCGCACACCAAGGGTTCCGTAGAAACAGGAGGTATGAGCAAAAGTAATAGACGTTGAGAAAATTACACTTCCCTGCGACAAGTTGACAAACTTATATAGGTATGCGGATTGCGGGTGCTTGCATACATTTAGTATGAAATGAACTACATGCATAAGTTAGTAACGATTTTTCCAGTGATATAAATTTTATTTACCAATTTTTTGATTTATTCCTATATGTATACTGTCACTGTACATGTTGTACTTGCCAAATTTCAACAAAGCTCAACGGGAAGTACCCTATAGGTTTTCGAAAAAGTGCGTTTTCATACAAAATTTGTGCATAAATGGCTATAACTTTTTATTGCGTTAACTTAGAAGTGTGATTTTTTCAAGGCATCAAGACGCAACTGACCTTTATATTTGACAAAAAATTCAGCTTAATTCCTTTACGCGTTTTAAAGAAAAAGGTCTTGACAGACGTACAGATAGACGGACAACAAAGCGATCCTATAAGGGTTCCGTTTTTTCTCTTTGAGATACGGAACCCTAAAAATATTAAGCAAAGGACACAGACCATTCATAGAGCACTAGGTCACGGTCACGAGGCACTTGCATCCAGCGGCTCCCCGCCAATATTATATCACAACTTGCTATTTACATGGGGGAGGCTTACATTCAGCAGTGGACGCCTATAGGCTGATTTCTTGCTATTTTTTTTTTTTTAATGGCAAGTGTGGGGCAAACGAGCAGTCGGAGTCATGACTACCGACGCCCATAGACATTCACTCCTTTCTCCTACCACCTCCATGGGCCACCGGCTACTTACACACCGCACGAAAAGCGACAGCACAGGTCTCGTGTAAGCGAGAGGTACCTCCCCGGTCGTGCCGGCCCAATTCGACTGCATGCAAGCATGCAGTGTGGCACTACCTCTTACAAAAATTATATTTCTACATAACACGACTGCATAGTAATATAATAGTACCATAAATAGGTCATTAATATCAGAAGCAACAGGTTAATTGACAAATCGTAAATATTGCCAACAAAAACTGGTAATCAATCAATAGCATTGAACTTATTAAAATCAAACATCTCGCGCCTCGCCCAAACTTAAGACCGGTTACACAGAGGTCACTATTTGATTGGAGGTCAACAACGTTTTTTTTAACGTAATTACATAATCCAATTTGTACGGGTTATAGCAATAAGCACAAGTAGGGTTGATACCTTTTTCTCTTGGATTTTTTTTTCTCATGGAAATAATGTGCATAGACTACAAATGGTAAGAAAATAAAGTTCCTACATGATATTCAAATAAAGTTTATTGTGTTTTATTATTAGAAAAAATAAATTAGTAGATACAGAAAAAATTTTTTTCACAAAATTTTCAATTTTATCTAACATACATTGGTCATTACTGCATCGTATTTGTTTAATTTTAAAAAGTAAAACACTAGTTGTCGGTGGCATTTTTTAGATTATCACAAAAATTTGATTACGCAAAAAGAGTATTTTCGCGTACTCTATTGTTCTCATAAAGTATAGGCTACAATTGTTTGAAAAACGTTCAGTACTTTATTATAAAAAACGAGTGGCAGCCCTAAGTGCAAGCCACATGGTTATGAGTACCAGTTGTGTCACTGTGACGGTGAGGCTGACCTGTTATCAAATGGGTGGTTCTCTCGTGTACGTCATACTGTGTCATTAGGTTACACAAGTGCTCCGAGTTCTGAGATTATCGTGTTTTAAATCGTTCTAAGATTTATAGCTAAAATGTTCAAAACGTCGAGAAAGCCGACCGTTCTCAAACGTATGGGAGTAATTAGGCTAAGGTTTCGGTAAGGTAATAAGTAAGTAAAGTAAGTAGGTATAACTTACGTCAAATCACTTTTATAATTTAATTGCTTATTTAAAAATGTATATTGCAAGGATGCAACTAGAAGATGATTTTTTTTTTAAACTGTAGATACTAATTTATTCGTCTAATTCGTCGGGCCGGGATTTGGGGCACATACCACCCAGGATTTTGTTTTGGAGTCCAAACTTCATACACATTTTAATAACCAATTAGGTTTTACTAGTGAATAAAATGTAAGTTATGTCTAAGTAAACAGAAATTTAGAGAAAAGCTATTTATAAGTACCTACACATTTTTACCCTCCTGCCATGGAAGAGTACGTTTTTTGCTCATATAAGTGTAAAATATAAAAACGTACAGCTGAAATTACTTTCCTAGATACTTGAATTTGTGTACAGGGTAGAGATAAACAAATTTAAAAATGTACCTACAGGTCATGATGTAACTTAGAAAGGAATTTTAGAAATTTCTATATTTATTTAAATAATAGGTTGGGGAAAAAGTTTCTTCGCATTTTTTAAGAAAATTCAGATGATTTTTTTTATAGTTTATTTACATTTAACCTTACCTACATACTTTATATGTAGGTGCCATTTTGTTCGATAACTTTTTGCCATCTTATAGGTAGGGACATGATCCCGTTGCTATAGAAATTTTGGGGTTTCTGGTCAAAATACCGCGGCAAGTGGTTTTGGCAGTCCTCTCGTGATGTTAACCTGACACTGCCTAGAGAATTCTGAAGAGAGCGAAACAGGTGGAAATCTGACAGTGCAAGATCAGGACTCTACGGCGGATGCATTAACACCTCCCAGCCAAACTCTCTTAATTTTTGCTGAGTGGCTAAAGATGTGTGAGGTCTAGCTTTATCGTGATGAAAAACCACACCCCTTCTGTTGATTAATTCCGGTCGCTTTCTCTCAACTTCTTGCTTTAATCTCATCAGTTGTTCGCAGTAGAGTTCAGAATCGATGTTCCTGCCTGGTGGTCATAATACTCATAATGAGCTGAGCAGCTCATAGTGAATAATGCCCTTCCAATCCCACCACACACACAGCATCACCTTGTTGCGAGTTAGCCCGGGTTTCGCCACAGTCTTTATTAAGCCTGGCCGGCTATTGTCCATAACCTTTTTCGGACGTTCTTGTCGTACGTGATCCACTTTTCATCTCCAGTTATCAGCCTTTTCAAAAATGGTTCGGTTTCATTACGTCGTAATAAAGAATCACGGATGAGTACACGATTCATTAGGTTTCTTTCAGTGAGCTCGTGAGGTACCCAAATATCGAGCTTTTTTTGTGTTTTTTTCAAATGCGCCAATACTGTTTTGTGGTCAATACCCAGTTCTTCAGCTACGTCGTAACTACTGATATGCCGATCTTCCTACACTTTTTCAAAAATGGTATCTATTTTAATGTAATAGGGCGACCAGAGCGAAGTGCATCTTTGACATCAAAATTTCCGGATTGAAAACGCTTAAACCAAATTTGTGCTACTCTCACAGACTCTGCACTCGTTCCTTAAACATCGAATTTTTTTTTTCGTGGCTTGCGTAGAATTTTTACCCATTTTGTAGTAAAAATTTAAAATGTATCGAATTTCTTCATTAGATTCACTCATCTTGAGAGTACGAAATACGAATGAAAAACAACATTTTCCTAATTCGAATTTGGATTTTTTTTTTAATTTAAACTTTTTAATGGTACCAAAACCAGCCAGATACAAACAGTATAGCCAAAGAGACTTTATTAAAAGCTCATACATACTATATATATACACATATATATACATACTATATATATACACATATACTCGCATTATAATGCGAAAAGACTTTTTCCCCAACCTAATAAATAAGAATACCTACGTATAGAATTTTACAAGGGCCCGCGCCAACCGTGTGTCCATGGAGCCGGTGGACCATGGAGGTGGGGGGAGAACGGAGGGCAGCGCATCTGTATAGGGTCTATGCGGATGTCATTGGGCGTCGGTGGTCATGAAAATGGCTCCGCCTGCTCGTTTGCCCCCTATATCATTAAAAAAAACTTAAATTTCTTAAAAACTATTTTATATATATTTTACCTACGTATTTTACCTTATTGCTAGCCCTCTTTTCACATAACATGATATTTTTTAGTCCACCCTAGTTTGTCAGTGTCGTGAAAATTCACTTCTCACATTTTCCAAACTGATATAAAACAATATATGTAAGGTACATCTACTGTTTTATATCAGTTTGGAATTTAAATTAAATATTTCAGTGCAAGATAAAGAACATGCGTAGGTTCAATTAGAACAGAATAGAAATATATTTATTCCTGGCATCTTAACACCGTTACACAAATAAACATGAAAAACAGCACCGGGTAAAAGTAAAGGGGGCTTAAGGGGGCTGCAACACAGGGCTCCATAAAGCTTAAATACCTTAAGACCATTTCTGTAACCCATATACGGGGCCCCTTCTCAACTCCAGGGTCTTCGCCAGGTCTTAATCCGGTTCTGACGAAAAACTATTTTTATACCATAACAGGCAAACTTGCAGTCGGGTCACTTATTGATAAATCGTTATTTATCAATAAGTGACCCGACAGACGTCGTCAAAAATAGGGATAATGTTAACAATAAACACAAATAGAAAATAAATAATTAAATGATATTTCATTAGATTATTTTTTTTATATTTGTGTTATGTTATGTCTACATGTTATATACTGTGCAATTACAATAGATTATAGTATAAACCTATCACAACAGTGACTAGTGTACAGCTTAACATTATCTCGGATGTCAAATGTTGAAGATCAATTACTTAGCCTTCTGAGATAATGTGACAAGGATAAGTAAGGAAGAACATAATGTTCGTATAATGACGTCTATTAACAGACCTTGAATCTGATTTATAGTTGATTTTGCATACAAATGTTGCCTTCTTGCCGAAATCTTCATATGCCTCGACAGAATACACAAGGAAAATGAAAGTACTAGCTCGTTTGCGAAATTCTTCTTAATTTCATGGCCTAGTTAAGTAACAATTTATATTCTAATATGCTTATTTTTGAGGTAGAAGAGATATATAAATATATGTTGCATGCATATACTACATTAAAAGGAGGAAAGGAGGAAGAAGGAACACTGGTGACTCAGGAGTGACAGATGCTGTCTAAGATACTGCAGTCCGTAGACAGTCGTTCTCTCCAGTCAAGGACGTTAAAAAAAAGGCGGACGGAGTCTCTTCATACAATAACTAGAACCCCAGAGTAGGCTGACTTTGTACTATAGTATGCCGGAGACGTTGTCATGTTTGACAATTTTTAGAAAATACACGTAATTCGAGATGCCGTAGTATGTAATAAAAAGCTGTGGAAACAATAGTGTTTCACATAAAAAAAGCCAGGGGATCACTTTTCATAGGTAAGCAAGGAATATATCCAGCTTATTTCCGCAATTTTATTGTTTTCGTAAATGTTTTCCAAACAATTAATGTTGTCAGACAATTAACATTTTCATTTACCCTGAATTGGGCTAAATATTTTTTTACTATTAGGTATTGTTATGTTTTCGTTTTGTTTTTCTTGTTTAATTTTTGTTCTTATATCTTGTGTATGGTAGTGTTAGTCTCACAAATAAAGCTATTTTTATTTATTTTATTTTTTATTTTATATATCTCGACCAAGCGATAAAAAACTACTTTGTTTGAATTTCGCGCTACGGTAGTATTAAACCATTAAACCACGTTAAATACCTGTCTATAACCGTTCTGGATGGTAAATAACAGCAAATAAAAAAATGTAAGTCAATAGAACTTCAAAAATATGTATTCAAATTATTTAAAAAGATGGGTAATTTTTCTTATTCTTTGTCTTGTCTTGTAACCCTTTACACGCGCAGACATAAATACATTGTCACAATTTTAATGCTTCAATATTTTCTAGGCAACATTCCGTCCGCCTTTTTTTTAACGTCCTTGTCTCCAGTCTCCAATCTATGGCTAATCATAAACTACCGCATATATCAATTAGGTACATTAAATAAAACAATGCAACCGACTTCAAAACTCGCACTTAAAAATAAACTAAATTGCTTGGCAAAGAGAGGCTGTATGTTGGTTGCCAAGACAAAGGCGGGCTTTCTGTTCCTGTCAATATAACATTAGCACCTAAATCAATTGAATTAGTTTATCCTTACATTATACTTTTTTTTTTCTTGTCTTTTTCTGTTTCAAGAAATGTCTAAAGAATTAAACGAAGGAGACGAAAATACTTCCGTACATTCTTGGGCTTAGATTGTAAAATAAGATGAAAGTTGTATCAAATAATACTTTATATGTAATATACTATCACTGAAAATTTTGCGGGTTTTGGTAATTTGAGAACACAGATATAAGATATTTAGTAGTAGGTAATGTTACTATGTAGCGTAACAATTGATTTTATATGAGTAACAGATTTTTATAAATAGGCAACTAAGTTTCATGAATCATGTTTACATATGTATAAACATGAAATATAAGTAATTATGTTGTATATAATGTATGTTGTTATGTTGTAAAATAAAAAGGTACGAAAGGAATTTTCATATATGTGTCACTTTTCATACCAACGCGCTACCATTCCGTTCGTACCTACCTACCCACGGCGATCGCGCTAGGGTTGTCAACAATGACTTATCACAAATAAACTGCCGTGGTAGTGGCACTTGTATCTAATTGTTTTATTTATTACTGAGAATGTAAGAGAAGTAACGGAAACATAAATTAATATTTTTTTTTGTCATCGAAAATATTTTGCGGCATTTGCGACATTTTGACACAAGAAATGCACGATTATTATATTTCAGGGTATAATAAATTCGAGTCCTGAGGAAAACAATTTAAAGGTGTAGAGATTAAATGACTTTTTAGATGTAGCTGTTCAGATGGTTTATTTAAAAAAAAATGCAAAATCGGCACTCAGCAGATTTGGCAATACAAACGTTTGTTCAATAAATACTCAATAACGTAAACTAACGCGGCTTTTCCCGGACATGATATTCAATTAATTGTGGCACAAGTTTAAACATCAAAATTTTTCATTTTACAATTTTCACAGTAGAAAATCCTTAATAATTTCTAAAAGTATTACCCTATTAACTATTTGTTTGACCGTATCCGGTTTAGACACACATATAGACATTTTAATCGATTGCATTTTTTTGTACAGCAAGCTTATTTTTGTAATTCCTTTTTTTAGATAGCGGTGAAGGCTCATTTTTTGACGTGAAAAAATATTTTTTTTTACCATATCTCATCCCTCTCCTCCCCCTCTCCTTTATGTCACTGTCAAAATTTACTCTATATTCAAAATTTTAACCTATAGTATAGCAAGATTGTCTTGTTCTACTGTGGTAGTTTCAAGTAGGTACATAGACATACTTATTCTCTATCTACTGTTGCAATTTTTGATTCTTAGTGTCTTAAAATAAACTAATAATAGGGTAAGGATGCCGAATATGAGATACCATTTTGTTTTTTTGCTATAAAAACAATCTGATTCTACTGATAACTATGAAAATTATGTTTTTCGATTCGGTATTTAGTGTAGTTTGACTATAAAAGACTGTTTAGCATTAAGTATAAGTATTTTTTTTGTTACATCAAATAATCTTAGAAAAGTCAAAAATGACGTCTCCGACAAATGGTCTCATAATATGAGATACTAGAGGTTCCTTATATGAGATAGTATCTCATATTAGGTACATTATATACGTTTGAAAGAAAAAACAAAAAATCTAAATTAAAAATTAAACTTATTGAGAATTTTTTTGGAAAAGTTACATTTTGAGTGTGATGCTCATTTTGTACATTTTGCTCTGAAGGGTTTTTTTTCTATGTAACGTCTAGTAATGACTTCATATAAGTATAATTTGAAGTGACTTATCCTAATTATAATAATGAAATCGGTATCAAAAATTAACAATCCAAAGATCTATTATTTTAAAGTACCTGACCTTAGATGTACCTACACAATGACTTTAAATGACGCATACCAATCTAAAAATAAAAATTAATTGAACAATAAAAAATAACAATTAAAAAATATTTTTTCAACTTAAGATAATAAATCTGTCAGACTCAATATAATAATGCTGATATCTATAGGTATACAGGGTGTAACACACAGCGTAACGATAACTTAGCATGAAGACTCATCTCATGAAACTGAACTACTTTCACTATGGAACTTATATCCGGAAACTAAATTTATTTTTTGACTTCTCATACGTCGCCCGCGTAGTATTACGAAGTAGTAAAGTATTAAAAATCAATTTTTACTTCATTTCATTCCGGATAAGTTTCATAGTTTTGCGGGCTGCGTTACCATGCTAAGTTATCGTTACGTTGTCTGTTACACCCTGTGTAGATATTTAAATGGCACATATAAAAATATTCTTAGAGTATAGTTATGTTAGATCACAATAAACACAGAAATTTGTTTGTTGTTACTTCTCCACAATCTTCATGTGTCCACTTGAAACATCCTTGACATATAGCCCATTTTTCGCCTCTTTGATCTTTTTTATCCTTTTCTTTCCTTTCCAGTTTTTCATTCTCATTGGTGACATCTAAAATCAAGTTTTTTATACATTATATTTCTATATATCCCAATATGAGATATCTCATTTTAGGGGACCCCACGTGTCTCATGTTAGGAAAATGTCTACGTTAAACAAAATGGCTCCCCATTATTTTTGGACATAGAAAATACAAAAAAATTGCGAAGGAATTGTAAAATTAACAATATAATTGACATGATGAAGATAAATTTAAATAAATAATTGCAGTAATAAAGATTTAACATACCTCGTAAACATTGGATGACAAAAATCTAGTTTTGTAGTTTCGTAGAAAAACGCACGCATACGAGCAAACTTCACCGCGGGCGGAGAGGCCGTAACACTAGTGTTGATCTGTTGCCGCACTGCTTCTAACGACACTAGCACCAAATGGCTGCCGTGACTAGTGTCGCCAAAACCTGACTATCTCATATTTGGCAACTATCTCATAATAGGCATCTTTACCCTATAACTATGATAAATAAGCTCCAGGGGTTCGCTTATATATATGAAAAAAAATGGTATTCACTATGATCCTTTCCGTGTATTAACGTGTTTCGTAAAGTGTGTGTAAATATTATGTCAATAAAAACAACAAATATAGCACATCCTTGAAAGGCACTAATTTCTGCAATCTCGGCGTAGTCGGAACAAAAATCAAGTTCAACCACTATATTTTGTGTTTTCATTCGTTTTTAGTTGAATTCAATTGTCAAAGTAGATTGCATTGCTAGGAGTTTTCCTTGCACGCATGGCTTTGTTAATAAACTTTGCCTCAGCAGTCGGCGAGTGTACGGCAATATTATGATGAGCACTTGTACAATTTATGTTTTTTTTTATAGATGACTACCGAAGACTAACACTAGTTTTATGCATCCGTGTTGCCCTCCTTTCCTCTTTTCTTCTAATAGGTAGCAACCAAAAACTCAAAAATATTACGAAAAGCATCAGCATAGCTTAGAGCCGGTATCATACAAGCGAGAGATTATATGATATGACCTCCCTAGTTGTATTGACCCAATTGGCCCGCAATGCAGTATAGCACTACCCCTTAACTACCAGCATGTTTAGATACACAATAGCGCCGAGTGACACTATAAGATACATATTATAAATTAAATAAACTGCAAAACTTTATCTACGTAAAAATCTTACTATAAGTCGTTAGAGCTGTTTCCTAGAATGAAAAATTAAAAATACGAGAATAATTTATTATTATTGTTATATAAATGTACCCCAATATATGAATGTACAAAGACTTCGTCTCTCAAATGTTATAATTATTTTTTGTTTATATTTACATACAATTTTACATTTAATAAATAGTCCAAAACCTTGGAGACCAGATTCATGAACGTTTTCAAGTTCGCCCAGTGAACTTTATAATTCAAAAAACTAAATTTCCTTTTGTGGATTAGGATTTTTAATGACAAGCATTAAAATCATAAATAACAATTAGTAAAGAAAAAAATTTTGAATTTTTGTTTGCCTGTGTTTTGTTTCACAACGACAAGAGCGTGGTACCGGCAAGAGAGCTATAAAAATTAAGCGCACATCTGTGGTACTTTCGTTGTATTCAAATTTCAAGCTAACATTAGTTAAATTTTAAATATGCATGGTAGCCGAAGACTTGTTTAAAATTATGAGTTACATTTAATTAAAAATATTTAAATAAAGATAACTAGTTGTAAATATTTTTTTATATATTATAAAAAATTACTAGTGCTATAGACTTACTATAGCACTAGTATTTTTTTTTGGGTAGTAATTAAACGAGTGACTGTAAATTAAAATTTGAGGTATCAAAAATAATGAATTTAGCGTACAGAATTACTAAGTGAGCGACTGACTGCGAGCGACTAGAAATCAATAAAACAGCGACTTACAAACATCAATAATTTGAGCTGCTTAAAATACAAAATGAGAAACTTCATAATATTTGAGCGACCTAATAATTGTTTGAGTGACAACATTACGTTCTGCATTTTTTTCAAAATTTGGTAAACTATATAAATATACTGAGCTGCATTTTATCTTAAATGAAGTGTTTTGAATATTAAAACGTATGTGAAAAATGCTTTATTGAGCTGTGTACTGTGAGCACACATTTTTTTTTTAAATTTGCTTATGAAAAAATTATTTGAGCTGTTTTTTTGTGAGCGCACATTTTTTTTTTTAAATTTGATTAAGAAAAAAGTGTTTGAATAATAATAATAATAATAATAATAATAATAATAAATACTGCTGGACCGGTTCAGTCGA
>LUGF01009887.1:0-13151 GCA_001625245.1 Calycopis cecrops
TTTCTCTGTGGACCAAGGGGTCATGTCTGAGCAACAGGAATAAAGACAAACGGACAAAATACACTAAAAACAAAGTTTGTTTTTAAGTGATATTTTAAATAAAAGCTCTTGAGGAAACAAATCTTTGTCTATTATAAAAATACACTATAACATAGTGTGGAGAGATATACGTGGGTATACTTGTAGGTAAATAATAAGGCACAGTGAATTAGACTTGTTGCGTACGTCCTCAGGTGACTAACAAAAATAAAAAAAACTACTTAATATTATTTTTTTGCTTGTATCAATCGCATTGGCTCGAAAACTACCAGACTGATTTTAACCATTCTTTCTCTAATCTTATCCTACTAAGATTATAAATGCGAAAGTTTGTATGTTTGTTTGTTTATTTGTTGGTTTGTTACTCCTTCACGCAAAAACTGCTGAATAGTTTTGATAACGAAAAAATGTTCCTACGGGGTGCAATAGGATGATTTTCTATTTTTCACGGGATCGAAATTTACGCGGATGAAACCGCGGGGCACAGCTAGTACTACATCATCGGGAAGCAATATAGGGTAGGTATATTTTTTTCACGATACGCCTAACGTCACTGATCGACTAGTCGTAGAGAGAGTAGAATACACAGATACTAAATATGTAGATATAATAACAGATAACAAAATTTATAAAATAAACTCATTAATCTTAAAATTTGCCTTCGTTATCTGAGGAAGCCAGGTACAACAGTAAAACAATATAAATCTCAATCCCAATAGGCACTATGTATGAATTTACTATTGCTACCCCATAAGCGTGATTTTTGGGTGATTTTTCAGCGAAAAGGCGTAGAGCAAAGCAACAAAAAAGAAAAGAAACGTAGGTACCTATATATAATGCGTTTCGTGCGGTGTGTAAGTAGCCGGTGGCCCATGGAGGTGGGAGGAGAAAGGAGGGCAACGCATCTGTATAGCCTCTATAGTCTATGCGGATGTCTATGGGCGTCGGTGGTCACGAAAATGGCCCCGACTGCTCGTTTGCCCCCCTATATCATAAAAAAAAAAAAAAAAATGTGGTTATTTATTATTAAGAAGAAGAAGGATAACCATGACGCTCCGTATTCATTCTGGTGCAGTGTGACTGCACTATCACTACTAAATATCTTATCGTTATTATTGTAACCCGGATGAAATTATACAATAAAATAATCTAGTTATATAGAATGTCTACTACTTACATATTCTAAATTTTATTTCTCAATCGTTCACAAACCGTAAAGTTGGCCAGTTAACACAAACGTAAGATTTTTAACGGAAATTCAATATCAAAACATTCCATTATTAAAAGCGAGGGTTAAAATACCAAACTCTTTTCTGAAAATCGCAGCAATATCGGTTCAGATAACCGCGGATAAACATAAATGCATACCGATATCTTAAATTGACGGGAATTTTATTCATTACAATAAAAGTACATTAACGGATTTCATGGCGTATATTTAATTATTTAACAAATTGTTGCTTTAAGGCTACTGAAACATCAGTTTTATTTGGTGCTGCCTGAAGGCGCACTATGCTTCTATTTGTATTCACTCTTATTGTTCCGTCTTCAAATTATTGTGTCGTTTGTGTTCTGTTCAAATGAATGTTCTTTCTTTCTTTCCTTGCTTACTAATACACACATAAGCTAAAACTGAGAACCCCCTTTTTTCAAAATACCGACTTGAAGTCGGATAATCCTCGCCTAACAGCCTAGTCGTATCGAACAGTCCTAGCTGCGACGCCATCAATTCACATAATGAATAGTCGGCCTCGTGTAGAAAGTATCTCGGTTCCGAGAACACGCGGGGCTGGTGCGGCAGACACGACGGTACGACGACGGTACGACGGTACGACGGTACGACGGTTCGACGGTACGACGCGACGGTACGACGGTACGATGGTACGACGTACGACGGTGCGCCTAAATCAAATTAGGTGCTTCCTGTGACCGCGTCCATGTAGGCTATAACGTTTTATATACAACTCATTAAAAATACCATATTCGTACTGCGTTTTGTGAGTTGTAACATACCGGGCCATACCATACCAATTTTTTTAAAGTATAAGGAGGTCAAACGAGCAGTTGAAGCCTATTTCATGACTGCAAACTCCCAAAGATATCTGCATAGTGCCGACCCAATTCGCTAGCACTGCGTTTTGCGACTGCTTGCTTCGTAAGGCTTTGATGTATTACGTCTGGTGAGGTGAATCTTTTGAGTGTTCGCCTGTGCCATTTTCATTAGAAGAGCCGGGCTCCCCCTGGCTCTAAATCTAGAGCTCGTATGCCTGAGTTCATTGTTGTGAGACCAAAGTCCCTCTAGACTAAGGGTACATAGTCAGGGTCACCTCTAGTACCTAATACATACCCATTGACTTGCCCATCCACCACGTACGAAAATTACTTAACGTGAAAAGGAAAACAAAAAAATAATAATAAAAGTAATGCGAAAAGTGGCCATACTTTTCGTAAAACGTAGATTTAAGCTACACACGCAGTGTTAAGTAGTATAAATGAGTTTATATGTCAGTCGTTTTGACCTAGCACGCTCGTTGAACTTCATAAAATCTGGTGGATTACTAAGTAATTTAATGAAGTAACTAGATACGTACGTTTACGATGATATTCTCAATAGTAACCTTTTTATGGTGTAGCGGGGGTAACAAGCAGTCAGAGTCAATTTAATGACTACCGACGCCCATAGACATCCGTATAGAGGTGCGCTGCTCTCCTTTTTTATCCCACCTCCATGGGCCACCGGCTAATTACACACCGCACGAAACTCGACAACACAGCTGTCATTTAATGCCGGTCTCTTGTAAGCGATAGGTACCTCCCCAGAAAAAACATGCAGTGTGGCACTACCTCTTTTAGGTACTGTATAGCAAAGAATTATTACTGACTGGCTGCCTTTTTAGTCGCATCACATAATTAAACTTCACCTCCCTATTTCACCAATTTAGGGGTTGAATTTTTGAAAGCCTCGCTCAAAAACCTACGTGGGTTCATTCACAACAAGTTTACTAAAGATCATTACATGATTTATATTTTATACAAAGCCCTATTTAAAAAGTCATTACAATTGTAATACATCTAGGCTTTTAATGAATTACATCTTTGTGCCCAATACATTCGCTCTCAAAAATGATAAATGTGGTCAAGACAAATCAGCATCATAAAAACAAAGTCAAAAGTATCAACAGATTAAAAAATCAATTTACAAATTAAATAAATTGTGGCGATCGCGCATATAAATGGTCGCTTATGGGATCACAGGGCTGCTCGGAAGCGCCCCCTGCTGGGAGCTAACTCAATGGCGGTGGGACATGGGGACCCGACTCCGGTTTAATTGATTGGCCATATTTATGACTATTAACCCATGATTGATAAGATTTCACGCGTGATCAAACTAGACGAATCTCTGGAGTTTTTTTAAGGCTGTTTTGTCTCCAACTGATTTAGATAAAATGCTCATGTTTTTTGTTTTGTTTTGTTTTGTTTTAGAATATTATGTTTGACAATTTATTGTTTTTATGTTTTTACATGTAAAATCGACGAATATTAGCGGTAATGAATTTCA
This sequence comes from Calycopis cecrops, assembly GCA_001625245.1. Taxonomy (NCBI): domain Eukaryota; kingdom Metazoa; phylum Arthropoda; class Insecta; order Lepidoptera; family Lycaenidae; genus Calycopis; species Calycopis cecrops. The sequence continues at coordinate 3,599 of LUGF01009887.1, forward strand.
CTTACCTAACTGCCAAAAAAACTGAAACAGAAGCGGAACAGATTCAGATAAAATTCGCCACAGGTATTAGTGGGGCTAGCTTATAATTGCTACCATTTGAAGGTACGGATCTCCGCAGGCAAAGAGGGTAGAGGTGCTTTAACAAGGGACGTCTACTGGGTCAATTTGTGAGGTACTGCGATGCTGGATTTTATCTGAAATGGGAGATATGTGTCGTTGAATGAGCGATGCTATCGCGTTTCATTGCGAGTTTCCAGTGGCCCATTGGAGAGAAGATTTTTTTATGGTATAGGGGGCAAACGAGCAGTCGGAGCCGTTTTCATGACCACTGACGTCCATGGGTATCCTCATAGAGGCTATACAGATGCGCTGCCCTCCTTTCTCGTCCCACCTCCATAGGCCACCGGCGACTTACACACCGCACGACACGCACAGCACAGCTCACTTTACGCCGGTCTCGTGTAAGCGAGCAGTACCTCCCCGGTCGTGCCGGCCCAATTCGACTGCATGCAAACAACTGCCTGCCCTTCCCCTTAGGTGTATTAGAAAATTCAATGCAGGTGGAAAATTAAAAAAAAAGCGCCCGTGACCAAACCTACGAACCAGATTGGGGAACCTAAAGAGCTAAACCGCACGTAACACAACACCATCGTCAATATGATTATTACTTCAGCTGTAAGAAGCCTCACACTAACGTTTATTACACTTACTCTCGCGCTTTACTGTCACCGAGTCAAACCGGCCGCGGCCTCCTCGACTACCTCCCTATTTTGCTTTTTTTATGTACGAAAGTATACTGAAGGCGAAGACCGATGCAGCTTCATCGATATGAGAGGCGCGTCCTAGAAGACGGTCTCTGTAATTGTGGTCGATAGGGGGGCACAACCCCTCTTTCCCGCTGATGGGAGAAGGCATCCCGATAACGATTGAAAATAGTTAAGCATGCTGTTTTTATCTTGGCCTAGAGGACACCGGGTGTCCTCTTCTCCCCACCTCTGACGGAGGGGAGTAACTCACGCGCGGCAGCTAAAAAGTGACCGATGTCTTTGAGCTTAAGGAGCTCTTACTAGCTATCATGACTATCCCCACTTGTTACAACTTCTGACTATTACCTATACAAAGTGCCTAACCGTGCCGACTTTGTTGGGCTTCAAAAATAAAAATAGCCTAGAATATTCCATATAAACTTCACCGCCTTCACTTAGGTATTTTTCGCAAAACCCTTTGTAGTTCTTACTTACATAAAAAAGGGACAATAGTTTCGGTTGTGAGATGATATATAAGTCTAACTGACTTAGGTAGGTTTTGCATTTATATATTATGTATATTTATATATGTACTACACGGACGCTGTAAGTTGGGACCTGGCAAGAATACGAAGAATGCTCTGTAGCCCCGCACTTCTACCGTTGTCGCCCTAATATGGCGACAACGGGGGTGGTGCGGGGGTAGAGAGCGGGGAATGGAATTTTTGCCAGGTCCCAACTCACGGCGTCCGTGTAGTACCTATAGATAAGGTCCATGATATTTGTTTATAATGTAGGGGGCAAATAAGTTTCATATTATTAACTTCTAAGCATGTCAAAATGAAATTAGGCCTTACTGGCCACAATTTTAGTCCACAATCTTTAAAATTTTCCGCTACCACTATCACATAGTGGGGACTATCCATGCAATTTAATTCGGCAGTCGTGCTGTCCTAAGTATACTGCAATCAGCAATGACACTGCCCCATATAAAAAGTGGTGACATCGATAAACATACCACTCCAGCCTACAGAAGTACCCCACCATTAGGTAACACGTAGAATTCGGGTACATTGTTGGACGGCCCGTGTCTATGGCTGTCCGGTTAATTATTGAGTGGTGGGAGCGAGGAGGGGAGGAGAGGAGTGGGGAGATTAATGAGCGGCTACCGCGGGCTTATCGCAGCATCTGGGCCATGACTGATCATCTGTCGTGCGCCTGCGCCTGCATCTGTAGGGATGTACCACGATATATCGATAATGTTACAATTCTTTAGACTCGTTTTTCGAATTTAAAATAAATAAGAAACTCGATGAAGTAATATGAGTCACATAGACCGAGCATGAATTTTTTTTTATTTTTTTACGCTCCTAAGTAGTAAAATTAAAAAAGGCAAAAAAAATCTTCATGGTTGTTATGTTTTATACCTATGTTTTAGACGCGATATTATGATGATATAGTCCAATCATCATCATCTTCATCAGCCGGAATACGTACACTGCTGGACATAAGCCTCCCTTAAAGAGCGCCAAAATATAATATATTATATAATCCAATATGATATAGATACTAATCATTTATCCCTTATAATGTTTGCAAAGGTCCACGAAACGACTCTCTTTAATTTCGTCTCTTCAACTATATATAGTAATTATATTTTATTGTAACTAATATAATATTTTGATTAGGTTAGTATTCTGACTACAGTTTGTACAAACTAGATTATTAGATGTAGAAAAAAATATTTAAATGAACCATTTAGAACATACATTTTTGTCGCTAATAATTATCCTGATTTATAACTAAATAGAAAGTTTTCAGTTACAATTAAATTTTTATCCAAACGGAAGTTTAATCCACTTTAAATCATCGACAAATAATAAGGCCCTTCCAATTCCCAATCAGCATATATCGATAAGAAATTCCTCGCATAGCTGCGGCCCTCACTACCCGTCGTGATATGACATTGGACGGCGCAGCTTCCCAGAAGTCATACTCATCGGATATCTTACGAGCACTGTACCATTCCGTTTTTTTAGTTCCATAGTTTTATTGGGCGCATTGAAATATTTTTGTTTAGATTAAACGTCGCTTAAACAGTAGACGGTGCATTAGGATTAATGTCGGACATCATTTAGCCGTGTACACGTTTGTGGATGTTGTCAATGTGTTGCCTTTTATAACTGAAACGGGTCACAAATGCCAAGCATCATCAGCACAAGTAGAGGAGAAGCAGATGGTTTTGCCTTCTGTATTCTGTATCCAGTTTGAATTTTGTCGGGTCCCGATTCTAACATACCTACCGAAAGAAATAAAAATTAAATAATAACAGTGAGTTTGTAAATGGCTTTGCGAGAGGCACTGCATGCCTGTACAGCTGAATCAGTCCGGCACAACCGGAGGTACCTCTCAAGGCTCTGGAGAGCAACGTATCTGTATAGCCTCTGTGCGGATGTCTATGGGCGTCGGTAGCCATGAGAATGGCTCCGATAGCTCGTTTACCCCCTTAAACTGTAAAATAAGTGCTGAACTGCAGCGAAATTGTGCCGGCACGACCGGAGAATTCGCTATCGATGGCCTTTCCCTCGCATGATACCAGGGTATAAAAATAGTGTATAATATAATAGTTGGTTTTAAACTAACTAGGAATTATGTTTCGATTCTAAAATGATGAAGCTAACTAAAGAAATTAGCGGAAGTTTTAGTATTTTGACGTTCCTTAATAATATTCATCTGCATTGCATTACACTCTCTCTACTCACCCGTTCTCTTACTCTGATGGAAGGGCAGTCCGACACGACCGGAGAGAATCGCAGAACCAACCGCTTAACGTAATCCCCGTGACAGTAAAATACCGCCAATGAATTCCGCCCATGTCCTAGATCTAGACTCTTCTTCATCTATTAATTAATTATATTTCCTCTGTTCACACTTTTTTGTGACTGATTATTATTTATAACATCCTACTAACATTTGACTGAGGTTGAATATACTTAGCAATATACTACAGCACAGTGATCGCAGCGAAAATCTGTATATGGTTTTGAATAATCTATTTTTATTAGACTAATAATGGCTTTATCCCCAAAAATCTAAAAGTGTAAAAGTTAAATGAACAAGAAAGTTAAAAAATAATCACAATTTAGCACTGAAAGTGCAGATAAAAGATATTCATATTAGTCGGCGTTTGAATTTGCAACACCAAAACAGCAATGGAAACTGGAGGTCGTGTTGTAAATAGAGAAAGGGGAAAACATCATCTTTCTTTTCGGCTTTGTTGGAATTAGCTTCTATCAACAAATGCCAAAACGGTCGACCTCTTGCCAGTCGGTCCATGTTGGATAAAAAGAAAAATCATAAACATGCTTCTATTCCGAATATTATCTGAATCGTTTGCCTTCCAATTCAATGGGTATAATAAAAGGCTTATTAGTAAAGATTTATCACGAACAGATTGGTCATCTTATTTATTTTCTTCTTCCAGTATCCAGATTATATTTCCCTACTTAGATACCTAACGAACAGAAGCTTCTCTCTTTTAAAAGACTTCCGAAGAAATAAATGTTTGATATGATCACAGAGAAGGCTGAAAACGTGACTAAAGACACCTGGAAAAATTTCAAATTCATGCAGGTATTGTGTAAGCGAGATGTACCTCCCAATTCCAGCGGACCACTTACTAAAAAATCCGTTCATTGTAGTTGTGTAAAGACCATCTTAGAACGGACTCACCGTTCTAAGATGAGTTATATCTCATTTTACGAGGAGTAAATGACGTTGAAAATTAGATTGTGTTATTGAGATTTGTAAAAAAATTCTGTAGATATCTAGAGAAAGAAAATATGGAAACCGTGCTGGATTCTGTCTTCTTTATTAAGGCAGAGAAACCTAGAAGAGCAAAGACATTGAAAGGGATCTTACCTATTATCACTATGTAGGTAAGGTAAGTACTATTGTCCTAAATTTGATACAGTTCCACAACCAAAAAATAAGTACTTTTCTTTTGTTTACGCAGGGTAATACTTACCTAGGAGCCCGGGTGACCCCTAAACCTATGGACACCATACTTAGTGTAATACCGACTAAACTTCTGCGGGTACCTTCAGCCGCTATAAATGGATATCTGGGGATCAGCAAGCAACAGGATTATCTAGCGACAGGCTGGCCTCGGCGAAAAGGCCAAACTTCTCCGCCTTGGGAACTGTCCGGCTACCTCTGAACAGTCCCTACTACGACGTGGAATCTTGCAATGTGGTGAGGTTTGAATCCTGATCCCTGGCCTCCCTGGCCCTGGTTGAGACCACCAATGTCCAAATCGAACCCGCCACTTATTCAAATCCACCCTCTGCTGATTGAGAGCGACGGGTGGAGGACTCCGAGTCGAGCTGGTCTTAGTCTGGCCTCTGCCCCCAAGCCTATCCGTTACAGCTGGCAACATCGTCACAAGGAAGCAAAAAATACCTAGTAAAATGTCGCGGAACCCTACTAGACCGATTTTGATACAGTTACACAAGCGAATACCGAGAGCGCATTAAAAAAATTGGAAAGTTGTAATAGTGAAATCGTTTATCATGTCACTCGCTACCTACCGTAGACGGCACAATCGAGCAACTCGAGCGAGAAGATCGATTGATGCACATCGAGATATCGAGATATGATGTACGATGCGCCGTATCGACTACCAGCTCATCACTATTTAGATATTAATTAATAATTAGCTATTGGCTAAAATTAGGTTTAGCCTATTTTGATTATAGAATAGAATAGAATAGAATAGAAATAATTTTATTCAATGCTCCATTAAATAAATACATTAAATAAAAACATGAAACATAAAACAAAAGAAAAGAAAAATTAAACTAAAACAGAGAAGAATGTTGCATGTTCATGCACAGTGATGCAATGTGAGGAGCACTGAACTAGGATGTCACTCGGCATTCGTCGGAGAACATAAGTTCCCGACACCGATTTTCAGTGACATCCTGCGATCCTGTGGGTAAGACGGTATGTTTCGTATTTCGCATATGCGTATATATAAATGCGAAAGTATGAATTGTTTTACATAGCCAAACGGATTTGGATTTCATGGAATAGCCAAGTCCATGTTGGATACAAGGGATAGGCTGCTCTGGAAGTCATTCCGAGGTAGATCTACAGGAGAATCTTTTTCAGCCGCGACGAAGATAATTGAAGCAATTTATGGTACCATGATACCATTTATGGAGGGCAAACGAGCAGTCGGAACCATTGTCATGATTACTGATGCCACTCACTCCACACGGGCTATGTATAACGGAGACAATTAGACTTACTCTATTCATTTTTGTCCAACAATAAATCTATTTATCACAAATTTAAAAACAAAACTATCTTCAAACCACAGCCAATATAAAACGTATACAGCGTTGCACAATAAAAACGCATTCAACTGAAATAACGAGGTCCATACAATATTGTGACACCAAGATTCATTACGAATTGCAACAAAAAGACGCCCGTTTAAGCCACCTACGATATTCTCGGAAGCCCAGCCCCATCATCACTCACAGCCTCACTTATAATGATGTTAAAAATCTTACCTAACAGTTGTTCTTGTCTACCCATTGTGGGACCCCATACATAAATAATGTGACTTAAAAAATGACTTCCAATTTATTTGAAATATAAAAAGGGCCATTTCCCGTGATACTTGTGACCGATCTTCGTTTTTTTTGACGTTTGAGAGTAGGGTCACTTATTAAATTAGCCTTTGTATTTAAATGTACGATAATAATTATGGGCCCGACGCTGGGTGGTTGGGAGTGATGGATGTGTGTGCGAAATATAACTCGTTACCGAGTACGGTTGTCATAAGTTGGCACGCGTTTGGGCAAACGAGAAGTCGGAGACTTTTTCGTGACTACGACAATAGACAGAAAGATTATACAGATGCGTTGCCCTTCTTCCAACCCCCACCTTCTTGGGCCACCGGCTACTTACAGCACGAAACGCGACAGCACAGCTGTAACTTTACGCAGGTTTCGTGTAAGCGAGAGATGCCTCCCTAGTGCCTGCTTAATGCATACAGCGTGGCACTACTTCTTACTAAAGTTTTCATTTTTATATCCTAGGCCGTGATAAATATGACGTTTAGTTTTTAGTTTCCCTGTTAGAGGAGCCCGGTCCCGAGGGACTGGCCAGTCGCCGAGGTGTCCTGTGGCTGTTAGACCCGGGGCACCTCTGTTGATGACCGATGGCACCCGCAGGGTTTTAGTAGGTATTCGATCGCGAGCTCCACACACCCCGTTGGACTCCAGGACCGATGGGAGTGCGTAAATGCATTTCCCTGCAAAATAAAAAATAATAATGTCGTCCTAGCCGACGAGCCTCTCGCATCTGCGCAGGACATAAACGCGCGTACACAAGTGTGCGCGTAAACACAAGTACACTCTCTATTCCTTCATTCTCATATTCCGATGGGACGGGAGTCCGAAACGACCGGTGAGAAATCAAGCGCAGGACCGACGGCTTAAAGTGTTCTGCGAAGCACGGGGGTGTAACACCGGCAACTTCCTGACTCCGGACTGTTATTAGAAATTGAAAAATCCCAATAACAAATTTGGACCGACCCGGGATTCGAGCCCAGGACCTCACGTCTGTGGTTGAACACGCTTACGATCAGACCACGAGGCAGTCAAAATAATGAATAAATGCAAAATAAAAAATATTATAAATATGACATGTTAGATTTTAGAGCATGCTACATGCTCTAACCTTAGAATATCTAGATGTGTTATCTGTAAATTCATTTCTCCGTTGGGTCATGAACTCACAATTCTTGAAGTAAAAGCCTTGCAGTTGAGGTCGGCGTTGTATGAGTGAGAGAAGCTTCCGCAGACGTGTTAGCTCTATTTAAATGCAATGCATCAATGACATTATAACGCTAATTGCTGTGAGAGATATTTGATCACGAACCTAAGGAACAAGCATTGGCATTGGCAATTTGACATCCTCTTGATAAACGATGCAGTGAGACTTGAGCAATACGCACAATGTCATGCTCAATCATGCTCCACAAAGTGATCAACGGTGAGCAGTTTAACTGAAAGATAATCAATTATTTGAATCACTTACGTACACTAGTGCTCTCTCTCTCTCTCTCTTCTCTCTCTTTTTCCCCTCTTATTCCAATAAGAAGGCAGTCCGACACGACCAGAAACGAATCAGGCGTAGGACTGACTGGTCTAATATGGCCATTAGAAACTATAAAATCAAATCACCATTGATCCTATTCGAACCCACGACCTCACGGCCACCACGCTCGCCACTAGACCACGAGGCAACTGTGTATCGCCACTACGTCTGCCCATACTTAAACATTATCTGATCACATCACTAGTATCGACAAAAACACCGTGTATGATATTCCCTCACATAAAAACGCTCGAGAGATGTATTTGAGAAGTATCGATAAGAGATAACTAATGGGTGAGACAACGACGCTGCTACTGGGCCTTTATGTGGCTGGCCTCATTAGTTACACGGCCTGACAACCCTGGCTCTTACCGCCCTGGCCTTAAAGTCCAAGATGGCTGGCTCATTTAAAATATGAGTCTAATCCTTTTTTTGATTTGAGCAAATCGTCGTTACCATCTGAGGGTCGTATTGTTTTTAGTTAAAGTAAGTATTAATCGTTAGGGTCCGATATCTGATCGTGGTTTGGTTTCATTGGAATTTCTCCGACTATTTAACAGGGTGTTTAATATTTTTGTTGGCCTGCACTACATTCCGGGTGGATCGGGCAACACTTTATTATGTCGTTGACTCATTAGATGTAGAGGCAATAAGGGTCTTCGCTTCATCAGCATAAGTTCAGGTCATTAAATTACAAATAAAACGTTAAGTGAGAGACGCAGCACACGTGCGACTTTTAGACGCGGCGATGCAGTAGCTAGTTTAGCGACTCTGTGCCCGGTCGCAGTAGTCGTGCGGCTCTCGCGACTGGATTAAGACGTCAATTGACATACATTAGCGTCTAAGTCGCCGCGTCTGGAGTCTTGTAGTGTGCGCTCCCCGCCTCTAGTCGCTGCATCATGCGTCTAAATTGCGACTGAGTCGCCAGTTGCCGCGCCTAAGTCTCGTGTACTGTCGCCCTGATAGCTAAGCATTCGTTTATCAGTTTGCTTAAATCTAATTGGACCAAGGTAGAATTAGGATTTTATGGATTTCGTATCTCAGAGAGAAATCTAATAGGATCACTTTGTTGTCCGTCTGCCTGTCTGTTTGTCTATAGCTACGTCTATCTTGTACTTTTTATTAGTAACACTTTAAAGGATTAAGCTGAAATTTATGTCCAACTACCGTTTCACCCGCGTAAATTTCGCTCCAGTGGAAAATAGAAAATCATCCCAAGGCGTCCCATTGGAACATTTTTAAATGTATGTCTATCCTATGTGTTAATCCAAGTTACTCTCTATGTGTGTGCCAAATTTCATGAAAATCGCTTCAGCAGTTTTTGCGTAAAGAAGCAATAAACAAACAAACAAACATACAAACTTTCGCATTTATAATATTAATAAGATAATGAGGTCTAGATGCCTTGAAAAAATGCATTTCTAAGTAAACGGAAGTACTTATTAAGATTATACTTCTAAGTTACTGCCATTTATGCACATTTTAGTATAAGGGGGTAAACGACCAGCAAAGCTCTTTGGCAGTTCTCCTTCTTTCTGTAGTGGGCCATCGAAAACTCATAGCTATTGATCCATCCTTCTCATATGTAAAAGAGGATGTCCCTCTCTATACTTTCATTCATATAACCCGATACG
>LUGF01009887.1:28124-43680 GCA_001625245.1 Calycopis cecrops
TGTAATTAGCCGGACACAACTGTAAACTGCCGGACACATCTGTAAATAGCCGGACACATCTGTAAATAGCCGGACACAACTGCAAATAGCCGGACAAGTCCGGTCAAATCCGCAACCCTACCTGGCAACCCTACCTGCATCGAAATAGAAAGATCAACGATCTATCACGAAATCTATATGTTAATACGTGAAGCAAAAACCTCGGGAACATTTTTACGAAAATTGCGCGGACTGAGGAGTATGAAATTTGGCGCACATATAGTTACGCACCGAAGCGACGTAACGCTAATATTTTTTAATAATAATGTTTATAAAGTACTTAAATTTAATAAATAACACTTTATACACTTTACCATGCATTTGCCACATTGATACATACACACAATATTTTTTTTTTCTGTGTTGTTACTGTGTCTTTTGTAAGTGTAGAAAGTTCTACATAAATTATTTACCTTAGTTACCATGACATTACATGTCATAATATGATATTTAGTTTTTAATTGCCAAAAAGTTTCACCTAGATCGAATTTAGATCTTCGCGGGTTCACTTGTATTAATAAATTCTTAAAAGTAACACACATTCTTAAAAGTAGGTACATGGGAAAGCGTACGTTTCGAATAATACAAATATTCTATAAATCAAGCTATGGCGACAATGAATTTTCGATGTTTCTGTCTTTATGAATAATAATTTGATCATAAAAGCTTATTTTTAAGTTTTATGGGAAAATTATGCATTTTGTAATAATTTTCGTCCTGTCCTGGCCGTGTTATAAGTTATAACTTATATCATACTCTCTTCTACATCATCTTCATTGCTGAAAGTTATGCATGCTGAGCATGAGAATCCTTCAAGAACATGTAAACAGTACTAGAGCACTATTTTAATTCTCCTAATGCACTTTTTTCTGTAAGGGAGCCTTCTAATGGTTTATCACAAATTTAAACAAAAGTCATTAGTCATTAACCACGGACACTTCCATCTTGAAGGTTATTTGTTACAATACATTAAATTCACTCGCGATTTTAAGGTCAATTTAATAATAGCTAAGGTTAATTATTTATAAGCATTTACTATAGACTAGTTTGTGCCTGCGACTTCCTTCGCGTAGGCGTAGCTCTATTATAATCAAAGTGAATAATATAATTACTAAATTTTCCACAGGAACAAGCGATTTTCCCGCGGTAAAAAGCATTCTAGATGTTGACCAGGCTTAGTATCTATACACCACAAAAAGTTTCATTCGAATCCGTCTAGTAGTTTCGGACAAACAGACAAAAAATTAAAAAACATTGAAAAGTGTTATCGCTATTACTAAGACTTCGCTGTCTGCAAATGTGTCACCAGGCTGTATCTCATGATCGTGATACTTTGATGATCGTAATTATCACAGATGACATAATTATGTTGCCACTAAGAAGCAAAACTAAAAAGGCGTACCTATATTACAATTTTATCACAGAAAAAATAACCGTTTCAAACAAATGTATGTATGGCAATGTAATCCTAGGCAGCTTAATATTATGACTTTTAAGACCGGTTTCCTGATGAACGTTTAATTATGCAATTATCAGAATATCACCATCATCAGTCTGCCTGTCCGCTGCTGAACATACGCTTCTTTCAAAGAACACCAAGACGACTTATCTGCTGCTACTCGCACCCAGCTCCCCACCCGGTGGATGTTCAACCACCTCATATTCTCCAGAACATACATTATACAATCTCCGTTCCCATCAGCCGAGTCAACAGCTATTCTCCAGCGTCTCGGCCGCATAAATCTCGAAAACACCATAAATAATTAAGATGTAACGATTTAAACGTCACATCGACGATCGCGTTACGTTACACAAGTAGGAATGCCACCGATTGTTATATTATGGATCGACTTGGATCCGCGACGTACGGCGCCGCAATTGTCGCGGTGCCGCTTGGCGATAGCATCACCGACCTCCAATCTAGATCGCGGCGAGCCGCAGACGGATAAAGTCTTCACACGCAGGCACCCGCGCAATCCCTTTGAGCGGCCGATCGTGGAGGCATGCTAGGCCCAATATCGCCGATATGCCATTTGCATGCCTTTTTTCCACCGCACTTATTCATGATCCGATCGCAAAATGTCCGACGGATGTTGGCTCAAATCCGTACTGCAAGAAAATAAATATGAGCAATTTGCTGTGGGAATGCTATTAGTGCTTTTTACGCGTTGACGGCGTCGCGCTCGCCACTTGCCACCATCGATTCATGGGTTTCTTGTTTCGGGACGTGCGTTTAGATACAATTATAAAAATATAAAATTTGGAATAAATTAATATTGTTGGCGGCGGCGAAAGGGTCTACAAGATTTTTGTACGTGTCTGGATCGCTGAGAATGCGTTCTCGGTTTGGTCGACGTGGCTGAGAATCAAATTATTTGATAAGAATACAAATTAATATAGCGAGGTTTGGTCTCATTCGAAATAAAAACTTTAATGACACCTTTCTTTTTCTACGGAAACTGTCTTTAACACTGATATCTAAATAGTCAAAATTGATGAGAAAAAAGGGCGTTTTACGCGAAATGAAAGTTACGTACAAAATTGTAAATTTTCCACAGATCAAGGCAAGACGACCAATACACATACGACTTTCATACATACAGATAGGTACATTCCTTTTATTACATTTTTTATTTTCTAACATTTCATTTTATTATTTTTCCTTAATAAATAAATTTAAAGCAACAAAATTGGAGTTAATTTGTTTTTTTTTTTCATTGAACATACACTCAGTTTTTCCCCATTCATTTTAATTCATTTAAATTTAGATATATCAGATCAAAAGGGGTATAAACCTCCCCATTCCACCTCCCGCACAAACCCACAAATTATAAGTACCAACCATCTTAAGTATAGGAAGAACATGATTATAGTGGTTAAGCAGTATAAATACAAAAAAAGCCACATACACGCCACAAAACGGACGAATTTTAATGTAATACTGCCTCTTGGCCATCATTATTCAGGCCGGGGCTTGTTATTAAACGCGGTGTTATTTATTTATTAGTTTATTTATGCAATACCTTTCACATTGTGCGTGCTTCAGTAATTATGGAGTACGCCGGGTTGCGAGTGCGCCGCCCGGCTACTGTTATAGGAATTTGAGGGCTGGAGGACGTTAAAGTCTGATCTGTAACGGTATTTTTTTATAGCATAAGGCAAACGAGCAATCGGAGCCATTTTCACAACTACCGGCACCCATAGACATCCGGATAAAAGCTACAGAGATGTGTGGCCCCTCGTCCTCCCTCCATGGACCACCGGCTACTTACACACCGCACGAAACGCGACAGCACAGCTGTCAATTTACGCCGGTTTCGTGTGTTCGTGTGTACTTACCTAAAAGAAATGGCAATTCCAACAGTGAACAGAGATTTTCAACTAACATCATGTGTCACCACATGTAAAAATAATTGATGAATTTTATGAAAAAAAAATGAAATAAATAATAATTAATGTATTATTAGCCCCTGAAAATTATAACAAGATATTTAAAGAGTGTAAAATATAGGGATTTATTAGTAGTAAGATTATGTAAGTAGCGTTATTTTTTCTATTAATAATGATAAATCAAGGTAATTGATTGTGTATTTTTAGGGTCTGAACCTACTGTTGTTCTTTTGCCCCCACTCGGACTATTCCGGCTCACATGAACTCACACTTCACTTTTTTGAAATGAAAAAAAGAATTACAACGGTCTTATTACAGTTTTTATTTATTTGTAATAATATGATTACTCTTGCGTTCTGCTATAATATCTTTATATATTTTTAAGTTAGGTAATATTGTAATTTGTAAGGAACTTTAAAGATGAAGACACTGGGAGGCCCGAATAGTTTCTGGTTTTTTTCAAAGAAGGAATCTAGAGCTGCATACTTTTCCAGTGGAAGGAACGCATTGAATCTCAAGCTGAAATTGAAACGCTACCGCCACCATCGCAGTACTGGTCTCTAAAATATAGCACTCTAGTTTAAGGGTTAGATTAAGATGAATTCACATGGATATCTCTATTGTAGGCACACTCAATTTATGCCAATTATAGTACTATTATTGGGTCTTTCTATTATAATAATGCGAGAACCCATAAATAAGAAAACTATTTTTTTGGGTTTTAGTGTTTTTGAAATTGTCTTCCTCGGAAATAGGATAATAAGTATTCAATTATGATATTTTATCGCTAAAAATAATAATAGTAAATGTAACACGTTTGTCAGTTTGGTTATTGTGCGTTACACGTTACCATGGCCAACAACTAATTCAGTGATTATGACATGACATATTATGTCAGGTCAGCTAGGTAAAAAAACACATGTTGTTAAAACATTGTAAAGACAAAAATAATGTTGTAAAAACTAAGACAAAAATCGTTAAAAATTTCGGGTGTCCTGTTGCTTGCAGGTCCAGGTCCAGGTCCCTCCAATTACAGCGGCTGAAGGCGCCCGCTGGGGCTTAGTCGGTATTGCACCCCCAAGTATCGAGTTCAACATAGGCCTAGATGTCACCCGGGCTCCTAGGTAACGTACGTAAATTTATTCCAAAAAAAAAAAGATGACCGACCATTTTAACCAAATGTCCGGTTGACTTGGCTGATCTGTCCAGCATCTATGATAACCTACATGTATCCACCTCCTCAGTATCAGCCAAATTCGGCTGCAATACATCAGTGAAGCTACCCAACACTATCCCACAAGGCTACGACGCCGTCGGGGTCGCTTTAACAGCCAGAGCGACCCCCTTTCGTGATGAAGACCGGCCCTTTACCTGTGACCGGCAAGTCGCTGGAGTGCCCTGTTGCTGATAGATCCGGGGTACTCCAACAGCGGCCGAAGGCTCTCGCCGTGGTTTTAAGTCGGTAGGTGCCCCGTGCCGAGTCCGACACACCCTTCCGGCTCACCCAGAGCCGTTAGACGTTGCCTAAAAGCATTTTCCCTGCGTAAAATTAAAAAAAAACCAACACCATAAATAAAACTAAATTAATGTTAAAAGACTTGTAATTTTATGTTAAAAGTTAAAAATAAAAAAAATATAAATTAAAAGACTTGTAGGCTTACGCTTGCTACGAATTATATAAACTCCAGCTGTTTTTTCACCGTCAAGCGCATGTCGCTGCGACAAAAAACACTAAGTTGCAATTAACATAACACTAGGTGTACGACATGTGTAGTTTTTACACTTGTTAATTATGTAATTTATTTACAGTTTAAATAGTAGAGCAAGTGCCTTTTTAATTAATAGGTACAATATAAGGTTACCAGATAATAAGGTGGAAATTTCTAAAGGTATATTTCCGAACAGGGCTATTTTTTTAAATATATATAACAGGAATACATACTAGATAGCTATTATCGTAGTCAACTATTTTTCTGCGAGTTTTCTTATGGCTCTATAAATAAATCTTCATTAAATTTTCCAGGTTTCACAGTCGGCAGAATTGGAAAAATAAACTGGAAAAACAGAATAACCGACAAAATTCAGAAACGTTATCCACAGACTAACTTTACGTAATAATAATAAGAATAAACAGCTCTCTCTTTATTATTCAGTAGTTTTTTCCTGTAAAAGTAACGAACAAACTGTCTACTTTTCCAATTATAATGTAAGGTTTTAATAGAGATATTCACGTAAATATACCCTGACCTATACGTGCTACAGACATAAGGTCACAACTAATTCTCGCCTCATACATTGACAACACATAAATCGGCGCTCCGTCCTCGGGCGGGGGGCGGTGCGCTACACCTGCACCATTTAAACATCCCAAATGGATATTTCACGTGACCGCCCCTGTAATTAGACGGGAATTAATCTTCTAGCCTTTAGGATGTTCACGCCTAGCCTTAACACAGCCGAGTGTGATTCTTTTATTTACTTTGTATTTACAATACAACAGCTTTAGCTCGCTTTATTGCGGTATATTTTTGTAATTAAAAACTAAATATCATAATATGACATTGTAACTAAGGTAACAAGGCTAAGGTAATTTATGTAGAATTTTCAACACTTGCAAAAGACACATAGAAACGTAGACAGAGAATACAATGTCCACGCATAGAAACTTCATCAAAAATTACGTGTAACTTAAATATGTCACATAGTGTGTGTAAAGTTTTATTTATTAAATTAAAGTACTTTATAAACATTATTAATAAAAATATTAGGCTTTTGCACTTCTCTTACACGTAAACTATAAGACTTTTAGTTTACTATAGTTATAAATGTATAACTTATAGTTAGTGTGCAAATTTCATGCTTCTTTTCAATTCAATTTTCGTAAAAATGTTCCTAAACTTTTTGCTTCACGTATTAATATATAGATGTGTAATATTCGCGTAACTTAAGGCGCTGCGCACACTGCCACGCAATCCGCAGCGCAGCGCGTGAATGCGTGTTCAAACGTTGCTTGCAGTATCTCCGTTTGTATAGAAAACATGCACAATTCAATACACAGAACATGCACCCCCGCACGTGGGTGCGGGGCGAGACGCGAGGTATGGCACACTGAATGCCCCAAGACCGCGCGTGATTTTGGATAAAATGAGAGCCGTCGTGCGTGAACCACATAGCGCAACAAGTGCGTAAAAAATCCGCACAATAATGCAGATCTGCACTCCCGCAAGTACGCGCGTAGGTGCGTCGGCACGCAATACGCAGCGTGATGCGTGGCAGTGTGCGAAGCGCCTTAGACATTATTTCTTTGTATTTTATTTATTTAAGGTGTTTTAATATTGTCATATTTATCGGCAGAGCCACGTGGTTTCATTTGCTCAACCCGCGTACTCCACTCCTAATAGCTGTAGCATGATGGTATACAGGCTATAGCGTTCCTCGATAAATGGATTATCTAACATTGTAAGAATTTTTATCAATTCAGAATCAGTTTGGACCCAGAGATTACCGCATTATGACGCTGCTCATATGTTTATTTGACCGGGCATAAAAAGGCTACGTCATGACATACTACGTCATGACATACGTTCTAGGGACACCTGAAGAGTTTTTTTACACTTATGGTAGGTGAGCCAATAAATATGCAACAGTGCATTTAGTCTGTAGTATAAATATGGACCTAGGAACATGTACAATTTTGTGGCAAAAGTTTGTTCAATGGCAAGGCTTTGGGAGGACACTCTCTCTTCTTCTCTTGTTATTTTTTAGTAAGTTGAGTGCATTAGGACAGAGCTGTGGGCTGTTTAAATACTTTATACTACAAGTATGTTTGGTATAAAAAGCTGTCGATCTGGTAGGACTTTACTATTAGATTACCTATTATATTACTATGCAAACCTAATATGCAAATAAATCAAAAAGGAGGGTCTGTTTGTAGTATTGAAATAGCCGTTTTTACTACGTGCATATAAATGCATTTAAATTATAATTAATAGTTAGGGCACATATTATACCAAAATATATTTTTTACAAGTTTTGTATTTCTGTTTGTTCTGACTAATCTCTGAAACGATCCATATGAAGTAACTGTCACTGGCAGGTAGTAGATGTAGTAACGAATAACTTAGGCTACTTAATTTATTAATTTTAAATGTTTGTAAATTCCATGCGAGCGATTTTCGGGCACAGTTCTTCAATAACATTGATAGTAAATTTTAAAGGACTTGCCCAGTTGTGGGGTATACAGCCGTTGTAATGTTTAATTTAGGGATCAGCGGCGTGACCGGCAATCCCGATCTCGGCCCTCCTCCGCTAGAGGGCGGGAGGGACTTGCTCATTGCTGGCTGAGTTATTATGTGGGAACGATCCGCAGCGAGTACGTTTCATCTTTATTACAAAACAGCCTGTTGGAGATTTAGACTAGATAGAATAAAATAATGAGTAGGTTAATATAGTTCTAAGTTGGTACATCGTAGTAGGGTACGGCGTGGGTAGATTTATAAATTAAGCGAAAGTATATGTTACTCTCTCTCTCTCTCTCTCTCTTTCTCTCTCTCTCTACTTTTTTAAGATTCTGTTAAAGTTTGATAACATGATTTAATAAGATTTACTTTTCAATTCTAAAAAATGCATGGCGCTTTTAGGATACTTTTTGAGCGGTAAAACCTTGAGGCACAGCTTTGCTATACTATCGTTTGTAGGCAGAAATCGACCAAAATTCAAAAGAAATCTATATACTTCAATAATGTTCGACAGTAGTATGATCAAAATAATTCTAATCTCATTGGAAAAAGTTTTTCTAATTTTCAAAGTAATATTCCACGTCGATACAGACTGGTAACTAAAGATTAAGACAAAATTAAAAAAGATATATCATTATTTTCTTTAATTGGGTCCTATTCTTAATCCAGCTCATGTAAAGAAAGCTAGGACTTATTTTCTGGTGATATCAACAACAAAACAAAAATTCATTCACTACTGAAACACATATTGTATTTTATTTTAATATGTTAATTTTCATCATTCTCCATTCACTAGTCTTACGCGGGTTCCGTGTTTTTTTTTCAGACATCTGCAACACCAGGGGTTTTGCAGTTGCGTTGCCGGCCTTTAAGATGAGAGTAGGCTCTTTTCTTGAAGATCCCTAAGTCATATTGGTCCGGAAATACCGAGGGCGGCAGCTGATTCCACAAAGAAGTAGTGCGCGGGATGAAGTTGCGTTTAAAGCGCACAGTGGTAGACTTCGGAACATCTAGATGGTGCCGGTGGAAATTTGAATTTTGACGCGAAGTTCTATAGTGAAATTCAGCTGCCGGTATTAGTCCGAACAATTCCTCGGAACACTCCCCTGCTACGGTACGGAACCCTAAAAGCCGCTTTCCATAAGGCATTTCTTCCATTAAACATTTCCCATATGCAAATAAAGAACACAGAAGTCTCGCTCACAGCTAATCTCGGAGATTTATCTTAAGAGGTCCGCGTTTCCAATATTAGCGAGCGATGCATCGCACACGAATCGTACTGCCCAATAATTTCGTAGTCGGCGAGCCCGCGCCGGGAATCGGCCGGCGCATCTCGCCCTGGGCTCCGGGCTTATTAAATGCAAAATATTATATACGCCGATCTCGTTAACATTATGCGGATATTTTCACGAGCATGTTTTTTTGTAATGTGCATATACGGGCTTAAAAGGTAATGCGATTGCTGCGTTGTGCCTGAATTAGCCTAGCTGGCACCACCGGGGAAGTATCTTTAGTGTATGTGATGACAAAGTGAGAAATATGCTGCTCGGTTGTGAGATTTTGTATTGGAAGGGTAGAGGATACGAGGGCGACACACCTACTTATCACTTATGAGAAGGTTTGTGAGCGTTAGTCATAAAAAACTCCGACTGCTTGTTTGCCTTTTTTTATGGTATAGGAGGGCAAACGAGCAGCCAGAGCCATTCTCATGACTTCCGACGCCCACAAACATCCGCATAAAGGCTATACAGATGCGCTGCTCTCCTTTCTCCCACCTCCATGGGCCACCGGCTGCTTACACACCGCACGAAACGCGACAACACAGCTGTCACTTTACGACGGTCTCGTGTAAGCGAGAGGTACCTCCCCGATCGTGCCGGCCCAATTCGACTGCATGCAAGCATGCAGAGTAGCACTACCTCTTACCAGATGCAGTGTGGCACTACCTCTTATGGATACTATAAGAACAGTGAAAAAGCTCTAGTAGTGACGAGTGAGTGAGTGATTTATAGGTACTGTATTACGCAAATTACTCGACTGTTCATCTTCTTAAACTCATTAAACATGATAAGTATCAAGTGATCCGTCTCTTACTGTATGATGACGGACAGAGATAACAATAACAAATCGAGCCACCTCCCAAACGTGCAGTTTAGGAGAGAAAAGTAGAGAGAAGAGAGTAAGAGTTCCACAGATCACGATCCTTACACTCTGGCCTTGCTCCTCCACATTCATAGCTCTCTTCACGCTCACGCTGGCTGCAGTCTTCTGACGCCACCTTCGAACAGTGCCGGATCTGATCATGGTAGTATTGATCTTACCCGGTACTTTCCTCCAAATTAACATTGTATATCTGTTTTGTTAACCTTACATTTTACATGTCGGAACCAAGGGAGCCAGCCCTTTCTGATCTTTACAACACTTTCTTTACCCATAGAGATACCTACTTATAAAACAAGCACACCTACAATTTGTTGAAGGGTTCTTTTTTATGATCCTACCTTAATATTTTTATTTGTGACGCGGACGGGACCTTTAAGCGACATCACCTCACATCACACCTTTCGGTAGGCCAGGTCTGGTCATCAACTTCTGGAAATTGCAATGCAAATGTTAGCTTTGGGCTACTGAGCCACATTACCATGACAAGGCTTGCACTACAGTGGGGATTACTAGTTTATTTTTACTTACTCAACCTTTTAGGTGGCTTATTATTACTTACTTAAACTTTTAGGTTTCTTATACATAGTCGCATATACTTACTTAAGCTTTTAAGTGGCTTGTTATTACTAACTTAACCTTTCAGGTCGATTATTATTACTTTCTTAAGCTTTTGAGTCGCTTATTATTACTTTCTCATCTGTATCTGTATCACATATAATAAAATCATAAGAAAGTCAAAACTGAACAATGAATATTTTTTTAAAAGAATACTTGAATCTACAATCGATATCGAGGCCAAAAATATAGTTTTTACTATGTTTGTCTGCTTGTCTATTGTCTGTAGGTATATTCGGGCGAAACTCAAAAATACTGCATGGTTTCACTTCAAATTTGCATGAATACTACTAACAAGTCGGGTCAACATATAGGCTACATATTATCTCGATATTACCACGGGAACGGAACTTATGCGGGTGAAACCGCGGGGCAGAGCTAGTAAGACTATAAAATAATGTCTCGCAGGAGCTGAATAGTTTTTACGACGTCGGCCATGACACGTAAAAATTGTGTTTGCATAAAATGGCTATTCGGAATACGATACGTGGGTTATTCACGATTATGTTATTTAATTATTCCTTTAATATCCGCCGAACAGCACCCGTTATTATTCGCATATGCAAATATATAATTAAATTGTAACTGGTCTGTGTTTATGTGTAGATTTGAGAAAAAAATGTGATCTTTAAGTCCAAAATCATTATATTTGTTTGTCGTTCTGCCTCTTTATACGGCGAACAGAATCTATTTATAATTTAATTACTTTTATGTCTTTTATGTGCAACTTTTATAATAAAACAACAACAACATACAAAGTGCCACATATCATTTATACGCCTAACAAAATATACTCTGGTTAGGTAAAGAACTATGAGCTTATTACATAAATTCAAAACTAAACTTAACTAAACTAAACTAAGTAACAGTAGTTCCAAGGAACTACTATTTTACTAACTATTTCAAGAAATAGAAGAGAGGATGAGAGATTTTATAAGTAGAGATGAGGCAAGCTAGATCTGATTAATAGGTAGTACTTTTGAAATAGTTTATTTGCGTTAAATGGAACCTGTAACCATTAAATTTTTTTTACGACTAAAGGATAGGTGCATCAATCAAAAAGTTACGAAGACGATAGTAGAGGAGGAAAGGGTTAATGAGGAAAACTCTAGAAATATACGGAAATACATTTGACAGCAAATAATTTGAAGGCAGGTGTTTAAAGAGAAATGTACAATTTAAAATGTTTAATATTATTTTTTGTATGTATCTGTCGTATTGTTTTATATTTGCTCCTCTGCGTATTGTAATTTATTTATTTGTAAGTTTATGTTTGCCGCCCACTACCGCCAAAATAAAATAAAATAATTCAGGTGTTTCTGAAAATCGGTGTTAGGGTTTATTATTTTGTTTTATCCTAACAGAAGCCGAGGATCTGCCGTTTTGTATGGCCCACTGCCGCCCAAATTTTCTTTTTTATTAACAATATTGTGTACATTTTGTAAAAGTATCATAATTTTAAACTACTGTATTTTTATTTATTGTATATTTTGTAACTGTGTTGACCTATATTGTTGTGTATGTACTAATAGTTACTTAAATGTTCTGCAGTGTGTTACTACGAATATGTATATTATTATTATTATTAAAATGTTATGTATAAAAATAGTTTTTTCAAATCAATAAAAAATATTTTCTTTCTTTACTTATTAAAATGGCGTCTACTACACCGACTATCTTAATGGAGTCTGGGGTACCGGGCGGATACACTCAAGTGTGCCAGACACAATATTTAGAGTCCATAGTCCATCCCCTCACTACCGCACGAAGAGTTCGTAGCGTCATACGAACTCTATCATCCTCTCAGTAACCCTATCAGACACAGGGGTGTAACTGTAACTTTCTAAGTATTTATTTTATTAGATAGAGAGGTGTGGAAAAAGAGTAAAGAGGACTTTGCACAGTATAATACTAATACTAATAAAAATTTATTTGAAAAGTAAAACAGTATTATTTATGTCTTACACACCGCACGAAACGCGACAGCTTAGTTGTCATTTTACGCCGGTCTCGTGTAAGCGAGAGGTACCTCCCCGGTCGTGCCGGCCTAATTCAGCTGCATGCAAGCACGCAGTGTGGCACTACCTCTTACTATGTAAATTACTGTATGAATTGTGTTGGTTGGCTGGAAGAGATTCCTTACAGAGATAAGCACACCTGTGTACTTCTCTTATATTAATATTAAGTAATTCTTGTATTAAATTTCATGTGTCATAAAATAAAACAAATAAATAAATAAATAGTAAAAATATTAAAGAAATATACACAGTTACATTATTTTCGCATATAATAAGTACATAAGTGCCTGTTTTACAGGGGAGACAAAAGTTTTACTTTACATTTAGGTAACGCAAATATATACAGCGTTACAATAAACATTTCGTGACACGCCAAACTTACCAATAGATTAACGGCAACTCTAATAGCTACTAAGCTAACAGTACACGTCATAAATCAATATCCAAAACACATATCATTTATCTAATTAGATTGGGCGTTAAATCGCGAAGCCGTTTATAATCGGGCCGTTTAAAAATAATGCCGTAAAAAACTCGTCAAAGATATTGTCAGGAGATACGGCGCGGGCTGCGGAAAAAAAACCCCGGAAAAAAAACCCCGAGGCGCTCCGTGACTCGTCTTTTTTAGTTATTTTTAATTCATATTATCGTACGGCTAACCCCTTTAATTTTGTTTTTAAGTGCACGACCAGTGGGAACTGAGTTTTGGGCAGGTGTTGTGTTGGGTGACAGATTCAAGAGATATTAGCTCTAGTAAGGGGTAGTGCCAAGCTACATGCATGTAGCCGGGCCGGCACGACCGTGGAGGTATTACCCTTACACGAAACCGGCGTAAAATGACAGCTACCTACTGTCGTTATTTTTGCTGTGTGTACGTAGCCGGTGGTTGCTTGGAGGTGGAAGGAAGAAGGGCAACACATCTTTATAACCTCTATGCGGATGTCTATGGGCGCCAGTAGCCATGAAAATGGCTCCGACTGCTCGTTGGCCCCCTTATACTATAAAAAAGAAAAGTAGCGATATGGTGTGCTGCAGTCCCATGGGGTTGGTTCGGGAAGATACCACAGATGAGACAGCCGTGAAGTGACAGATGTGCGTCAGTACGGGGTGTGAGTTGCCGGTGGCTCATTTGTGTGTAGGGAGGGCAACTCGTCTGTATAAAGAATATGTATCTATGTGGTGCGAAGGCTTCCCCTGTACGTCTGTACACTAATAGTTTATACTAGATATAAAAGAGTTTCGGGGAAAGGTATTACTAATAACTATTACCCTGAATTCTTCTTAAGTAACAATTGTAAGGCGAAGACACTGGTCCCTAAGATACAGTTATGACTAGTTTAGGGGCCAGGGAATTTTCAAAACAATCAATGTACCGAATATGTGTTAATAAAGCTTTTTCATTACTTTTTTTTTTTAAATTGCAAAAAATCTTCTGGATATACTAAAAGTGAGGTATTGGATGTTAAAAAACAATAGTCAAAACAAGTCAGTAACTTATGTAGTATTAAATATTCTTATTAGTTGTTTGTAAATAGCCGTCCTAACGACTAGCAACGCACATAGCAGCATGACTGTTCCAAAAACTGTGCTTCTCTTCTCAAATTGGCCACTTAACTTACAAGCTGCATGAAAGTCACTAACGTATATTGATGAGTAACTAACTACAGATGCTCAACACACTTATGTATACTCTACACTACTATGACAAAATTTATTTATTTCTCTACATTGATAGAACTTTATGTTACAACCTCCCACTTACATTGTAGTCTTTACATTTCGTATAAATTATCTGTCGTCTGGATTAGTACCTACGACCTGTCAGCGACCTAGACCGGTAGGAATATACAAATATTACGGGATTATTAAGCTTTACGTAGAGTCAAAATAAAACAGAATATAAAACTCAAGTAACACAGTCATCTATCAACGCACAGTCCAAACCACTGGACGGGTCGGGCTGAAATTTGGCATGCAGGTAGATGTTATGAAGTAGGCATCGGCTAAGAAAGGAATTTTATAAATTTTGCCCCTAAGGGGGTGAAATCAGGTGTTGAAATTTTTATGGATTTCTTAGAAATTAAACACGGGTGAAACCGCGGGGCACGGCTAGTTATAGCGTAAAATCACAGCTTAAGAAGATGTCACGATAGATCTAGTCATATTATGTTGTAATGACTATGTTAAAGCCTAAACCTATAGAATTGGTTCCCTTTTTTTTTATGGTAAAGGGAGGCAAACGAGCAGTTGGAGTCATGACTACCGATGCCCACAGACAACCGCATAGAGACTATACAAATGAGCTGCCCTCCTTTCTCCTCCCACCTCCATGGGCCACCGGCTACTTACACACCGCACGAAACGCGACAGCACAGCTGTCACTTTACGCCACCTACCCGGTACCTCCCCGGTCGTGCCGGCCCAATTCGGCTGCATGCAAGCATGCAGTGTGGCACTACCTCTTACTAACCTCCCTAAAGTTCCGTAAAGTATATCGAAAGATGTGCTGGTTATGGGAAAGTGTAGACTCGTTTTGATTGTGAGCGCAGACACAGGTGCACTCTCTATTCCCTCATCCTCACATTCCGATGGGACGGCAGTCCGACATGACCGGAAATCAGGGACAGGACCAACGGCTTAACGTATTTTCCGAGGCACAGAGGTGTAACAGCGCCAACTTTCTGAACGCGGCCTGTTGTTAGAAATTGAAAAATCCTAACGCCAGTTTTTGGTCCGACTCGCGTTTCGAACTCGGGACCACGATCTAGTTAAATATGTTTCACACTGCGCCACGGGTCAGTCGATAACGAAAATAAAACTACTAAAATTATGCTTACTACAACGTGCGATTTACCTATACACACATTTACACATCTCGTGGTGTAAATGTGGTTATAGGCGCCAGCAATGCATTCAGGTAACACCAAATGACTTATCTCTTCGTTTTCACGCCCATTTATCAGATACAGTTACCAGACTAGCAGTTTTTAATCAGTTTTTATGTTAAACTAGCTGCGCCCCGCGGTACCACCCAATACAAAATCATCCCATGGCGTCCCATACATTAATTACATACAACATTTTTTCGGGATA
>LUGF01009887.1:45222-60119 GCA_001625245.1 Calycopis cecrops
GTGAAACCGAGGGGAACGGCTAGTTATAGCGTAAAATCACAGCTTAACAAGATGTCACGATAGATCTAGTCATATGTTGTAATGACTATGTTAAAGCCTAAACCTATAGAATTGGTTCCCTAAAGTTCCGTAAAGTATATCGAAAGATGTGCCGTTGGGTATATCGAAAGATGGGAAAGCGTAGACTCGTTTTGATTGTTAGCACACAGGTGCACTCTCTATTCCCTCATTCCCATATTCCGATGGGACGGCAGTCCGACACGACCGGAGAGAAATCAGGCGCAGGACCGACGGCTTAACGTACTATCCGAGGCACTGGGTGTAACAGCGCCAACTTCCTGACTGCGGCCTGTTATTAGAAATTGAAAAATCCTAACGCCAGTTTTTGGTCCGACTCGAATTTCGAACCCGGGACCTGGTTAAATATGTTTCACACTGCACCACGGGGCAGTCAAAAATAAAAAACAAAAATAAAACTACTAAAATTATGCTTACTACAACGTGCGATTTACCTATACACACATTTACACAACTCGTGGTGTAAATGTGCTCATAGGCGCCGGCAATGCATTCAGGTAACACCAAATGACTTATCTCTTCGTTTTCACGCCCATTTATCAGATACAGTTACCACACTAGCAGTTTTTAATCAGTTTTTATGTTAAACTAGCTGCGCCCCGCGGTACCACCCAATACAAAATCATCCCATGGCGTCCCATACATTAATTACATACAACATTTTTTCGGGATAAAAACTATCCTATGTATTAATCTAAATTACCCTCTATGTGTGTGCCAAATTTCATGAAAATCGGTTCAGCAGTTTTTGCGTGAAGGAGTAACAAACATACAAACTTACAAACTTTCGCATTTATAATATTTATTAATAGGAAATAGGATAGGATGACTAATCTAACGAAGATTAATATCGGAATATACCAAAGATTTAAGTTAGCCGAATGTTCATAATGCTCTGCTCACGCCAACTCAAGACGGCTTAATGTTTAATATTTTTTTATTTATAATATAAACACATAAAATATGTTTATATAACACCCTCGTATTATAAAACACATCCGCCTAATTAAAAACCCATTTGTTTTAAATAAATTAAATCAAAACACAATAAAAATCCCATTTTTAATGGTACGGCATTATTTCTATGTATCTTTAGCGACATAAAAACTAACATTTTAAGAATACATTAAAGATGTGTTATATAATGTTTTCTAATGAATTTTTATGGGCCGCATAAAACCAATCTGAGTCCGCATCTGAATCTACTTTTCCCCACATAATTGGTTTAATGTCTCATTGCGGTCTGAGGCCGTGGATCGTAAATTTCCCTTTATTTTTATGGATGTTGTAGATTTTTTTATGGCAAGTCCAGTCCAGTAAGTAGCAGTTCTTTTGGTGTCTGCCGACGCCCGTAATTCACGTGACCGTGAAATTATACACGGATTTGATTATTGTATCTATTGTTGAAATCGCGACTCTAATGGCCACACGATCCCCTCCTATCTTAGTATGGTATCCTGGTACATGTGGTTTACTTAGTTTACTTCTAAGAGGTGCCACGGTGCATGCATGCATGCATAGAGCCTGCACGACCAGCGAGGTGCCTCTCACTTACACGATACTGTAAAGTTGTCGCGTTTCGTGCGGTGTGTAAGTATCAGCGGGCCCACGGATGGAGGCTGGAGAGAAGGCACCGCATTTGTATAACTACTAAACAGATGTCTATGAGGGTCGGCAATCATGTCGACAAAGGCTTCATCTGCTCGTTTGCCCCCGTTATATTGTAAAAAAATGTTTGGTATTTTATTGTATTTTAAGTTTTATTTGTTAGTCAACTATAGCCACTAAGATGTCTATGAGATTAGATCAAAAAAATATTTACAGGTTTGACCCCTTTTTTTTTAGTGGGGAAATGCATTTACGCTCTGCTAGCGGACCTAGATTGAGATCGTGGGATGTGGTGAACATACCTGCTAAAACCCCGCGAGTGCCATCGGCCACCTATACTTAGGTAAGTAGACCGGATCTGACACGAACAGGGCTCCTTGTCAGCCCCCCAATACTATGAAGAAGTGGAATTCATTTACACCCGACATAAGTAAAATATCTTTAGGTACGCCATGGGAAGCTGGTTTTGAAGATCCATGCTTGTGATAGAAGACGGTGAAGCGTCGAGCTTATGATGTTCGAAGTCACCGTCAAAATTCAATAAAAGCACTTATTTATTAAAGGTCAAAAGAACGGTAATAAAATATTGATACTTGTAACCTTTATAGCTAAGAATAGAGAATAAACTGGGTACATAGTTTATAGTTTTTTTAATACCTATTACCGGTATAAATGTCGGTCTTTTTAAAGCTAAGAATATGATTTTAAAGTTATCTGTACTTGAATTACACATCATTTCTGAATGGGTTTTTTTTTCACTAATAACTAAAAAATCTGGCGCATGTTTCGTGTGATAGATACATCCCTCAAAACCTGAGTTATAGTGACGTGACAACATCGTAAGTCAGGCTCCCAGAGAACAGTATCCACAGGCGTGTTCCAACTTTGTCAGTTCTTCATTATAGCTAGTCTATATTGGGAGACAGAGGATCAGAACCTGGTTTTGCTTCCCTTGCACAACATGAATCTGTAAAGAAAGAGAAGGCCCATACACCTTCATCGGGTTGCTATGTGTCCTCTGTTATATTCATATTACATTTCTTAGAAAATCTAAAAAAATATCGCCATATCTGTACCTACTAATTAACTATATTTAATCTAAATCTTAATTTAATACTATAAAGAGGAGAGATTTTTTGTTTCTTCACTTATAGCTTACCTATCGAATAGACTCCAAAACTAAATAACTACCTTTCTTTCACTTAAAAGCTTCATTACCTATCAGGAAATATAGGCTACCTAGGTTACATTTTACTACTAATGAACAATTTTTATTTTTAATGGCCAACGTCCTGCACGAGTCGGATATACTGTACCTATAATTAAATAAGCAACCCAGACAAAGCCGGGGGTTACTAGCAATTCGAGCAACATTCTCCAACAACACGAGCACATATTTCACCGGGCAACTTGCCCCAGTCGTGATAGTGTCAATAAAACAACTATATTGTTAAACGTTCTCTAATGCCGTTTGTTGCTGTCGTGCTGTTTCACTCGGAAAAGTATCCAAGTGAAATGGCGAGCCGGTACTTGCTAACTTCCTAATTGTTGTTGTCTTTATTAAAATACTAGCTGCGCCCCGCGTTTTCACCCGCATAAGTTTCGATACCGTGGAAATATCGAGATAATATGTAGCCTGTATGTTGACGCACCTGTTAGTAATATCCATGAAAAATTTGAAGCAAATCCATGCAGTACATTTTGAGTTTTTCCCGGACATACCTACAGACAAACAGACAAATATTCTAAAATCTATATTTTTGGCCTCGATATCGATTGTAGATCACGCCCCAAGTATTATTTAAAAAAAAAATTAATGTACAGTTTTGACTTTCTTGCGATTTTATTACCTACATGTAAGTATATTTACCTACTCGTGTTACTCATTTTTTTATCGTTACCATTGTTATCTTGCACATAATTTATAGCAAGAGATTCATTTGTACGAGATTTAAAGTAGGCATTTGATTGTAGATCAAATCAAACCAATCAAAATCAAATGAATAATTATGATTGTAATCTGATATTACATTTCGCAAAATTTTGACCATACTCAGTAGTTGCGTGAAAGAAGAACGACCACAAATAGAAACATTCGCATTTATATTAGTAAGGATTGGTAGGAATTACTTTTGGGGGAAATACAGACCATGCGAATGTTTTTATCACTTTCCAATCTCACCAATGTCAGCTGCAAGTTGCATCAGTCATATTATTACTGGTACACCAATGCAATGCTAAGAGAAACATGAGTTTATTGCACAAAACGCGCGTGAAACGGCTACACACTATGGTACAGAGTGTGGCTTGTAGGTATCAAACGTTGGGATCCAGCTTCGGGTGGAGAATTATAATAATACTAGTCAAAAAGCGTAGCTTTAAAAGGGTGAGCCCTTTTTTAGGCTGGTATAAACTTTTATTATATTTTTTATTTATTATTATTTAATATTAGATAACACATCTAGACATATATTTAAAATACTATGCTAAAGCCCAAATCCAAAGGTCTTATTGTCTTTCCGTAAAGTGTACCTACCACAAATTTGTACTGGCAGTGAAATAGTGTGGGCTCGCATCGCTCGCCCAATAATTTCTTTCCCTTCGCAATTTACAAGAATATAATATCTAAAACAATTGTAAATATAAAGAAATATTTGTAGAGAATGCCACTGGATTCGGATTAAGAATTACTATTATATTTTTTAGAGGAAGATTCGGATTAAATGGATATGAGCATCGTCAACGTCACTCCACGCTCAATTGTTACCTATTTTGAATTAGATTCATGGCTATAACTAGGTTCCAATATGTCGGAAGGTACCTCAAAACTTTCTAAGCAATGACTCACAGCCTCAGATCAGATAAATCACGCGACAGACAAGTTATTCACGAATTTTATATCGAAACCCGTTTTACCAGGAAATGTCTCTATCTGGGCTCACAGATAGAGACATATGCCACCTTTAGGTACTTCAACTTGACTGTGGCTCAATTTGACACCTGTGTTGGACAGGGAAGCTGTTAAAACTCCTACCTATCTACTTACAGATAATATTAATAGGTACCAGCATAGGTACATATTAGGTATGAACTTAGTGGTTTACATATTGTTTCAAATTATTATTCTTATATTTTTTTAGTATTTAGAAGAAATCAAAGGACAATGGTCATCTGCTATCATGCCTTGGACTAGAAACTCGCCCAATAGAAAAACATACGTTGTTTTATTCGTCTATATTAGAAATAAAACAAAAACCAATGTATTTTATATTTTATTAGCAATAGGCTGATGATGATGACGATGATGATCCTCTTTCAAGTAGCTGCTATATATTTAGGTACATTTTACCTGTTTACTAGATTTAGGACCGGCCATGGTGCCTAATAGTCTCGGTAAGGCGATTATAAACTTAAGTTGAAATAAACTAAGTTTAAGTTACAAGGATTTATGTAGTAGTTAGAAGTTAAAAGCTAGATGACACTTTAATAGCACTTAGAAGTGAAAAACTTACTGGTCGTATATTGAGAGTGAGTGTTTAAAATTGTCACCTCAAAGAGTTTTTTAATATTTCTATTAGGTACATCTGCTAAGATAAGCGATCCATATCTTACTTTAGCACTTGACGCCACAGCTCTAGGAAATGGCTTCCGGTAGGTACATAGGTATGTTACGAATCTAACCTACGCGATCTATCGAAATTACCAGAAATCATGATTAGCATTGAGATATTAGGTACTTGAGCACTAAACTATTAATTAGGTAGGTGTCTAAAATATGTGTTAATTTTAATAAATTAAGTGAAATACCTATACCAAGGTATGTGAACTGTATTAGCCCTTCAATTAGCCTTGATATTTGCAAATGAAAATGTTTATAATTAATTTGGCGTTGTTAATAATGAACACATTTGCATTAAACAGTGTTTGCAGTCGGTGCAGCGACAGCTCGCATCAATGGCCGACAGCGGCGTGCGGCGACTACAGATGCCGGCGACGTGGGAACGTGCCAAAGAAAGTGGCAAATCACTTAGATTCATCTGGAGGCGCATTGCTCATTGCGGGCACGTTTCTTCCAATAAAAATTCAATTGTAATGAAAATATGGCGGCTCGCGCCCGTCAGAACCCCCGCGCACCCGCAAGGGGCGACTTCGGGCGACATCATAATTTAAACAGCGCAAAAACCCGTGTACCAATAAATAAATCGGCTATTTTTTCCGCGCGTCCATAACTT
Organism: Calycopis cecrops; assembly: GCA_001625245.1. Lineage (NCBI taxonomy): Eukaryota > Metazoa > Arthropoda > Insecta > Lepidoptera > Lycaenidae > Calycopis > Calycopis cecrops. The sequence goes on from LUGF01009887.1 coordinate 51,141, forward strand.
GAGAAGCCGAGGCGGGAAATCGGATGGAAGTAGAAGGCGAAACTTTTTAAAAAAGGAAACTGCTCTTGCGTCTGTGGCGGCGCCGTGATTGGCCCGCGCCGCATGGGCGGGAAGCGCGCTGCGCGGGATTGGTCCGCTGCCAACGCATTATAGGCGCGTTCATCTCGAGACACGAACAAATAGATTTTTTTTTAAAAGCAATTTTCCTATTCTTCTTGTTGGCGACGTTTGTGTTCGTTTTTGCCGGAGTCCGTTTTGTATTGTTTATTGTGCGAGCGACAACTCCCGGTTAATTCTCAGTGATATTAACAACTGCGCATTGTTCCGCTGGGGGCCATGCAAATGTTCTAAAAACTAGCAATTGTATTGAAAACGAGCACGCGGAGCGTGTCGCAGGAAGCGCACACACATGTAATTGTTAATTACCATGGAGTAGGCGCGTGAAACAACCTGTTACCGTCGCATGCGAGTTGCAACGCATTCTGATGCCAGATAACAGCGTCTACATCAAACATTTCTTTATGTTGCTTTATGTAATGCACTTTCTCTAAACATATGGAAATATTATGTTATCCTTATGAATTGTTAGTTATTCTAGACTAAATAGATAAAAACGAATTGGATGATGAAGATGAAGATGGTATTTCGATATATTGGGGGGATAAAATAGGTAATAAAAAATGTACCATTAACAGAGTAAGATGATTAATATTTTAAAGACAAAAAAATCCATTATTTAATTACTCTAGGGAACATTGTTAGTGTAGATCTTAATAAAAATCATCATACTTCGAGAAAATAACCTTTTTGCTTGACTTGGTGTGGTCACAGATTTGTCAAATAGCATTTTTTCTAACAGATTAGATACATAATAGAACCAGATTACAAAACTGCTAACAGCGTAACTTAGCAGCTAGCAAAAAAGGTATTCACGAGGCTTTTGTCCACAAGGCTATCTAGCAGCGTCCATCCGCTTGCAGCCGAATTGGGTGGGTAGTTACGAAAATGGATTAATATGTTTGTTTGCACACCCATACCTACTATAAAAAATACCACCATCCCACTCACCAAACTTCCCTTCATATTTATCCATTACGCCATTTTACGAGAAGAGTTCAAATTTATATTAACTTAGCTAGCTAACTAGGTCCATTCATCTTTTACACCAATATAATTTTCAAATGCTTCTTTAGTAGATAGGTACTTACTCACCTACCTAGAGATTATAGTTTTTTAAGTTGGACAAATGTCGGTGTCTTACTACAAGAATCCAGCTCAAATCAAGTTAAATCTTTAGCTATACCTAGATCAGGTAAGCTAGCTAGATTTTTTGACATTAAGCTTCGATCGAAGTTCAGGATGTACCTAACTCTGGAATCTAGAATCTAGATAAGAATAACTGGGAATAGGCGGTTTGTTTGGACCCTGGAGGCATTTTCAAAATACTTCATTGTTACCACTTGGGTGGTTTCGGAGATCGGCGTGACTGAACATCACATGCAAATTTATATAGATAACAATCAACAACCTAATTAAAAGATATATGACCACATAAGTCCTAGGTCTATAGCCTCCTTTTTTGTACTAATGGAAGTTTATCAATTTTATGTAGGTATATTCATACCACTGCATTCACGACCGGGGAGGTACATCTCGCTGACATGATATCAACGTGAAGTGACAGCTAAGCTACTGATGAGCCATTGGTATATACTAGTATCGGCTGTCATCAAAACGATTCGATTACTCGTTTGCGCCCTACGCTACAAAATTACCTTGATCATGACTAGAAAATACAACCAGGCATATCAACAGTTTTTTTTATTACGCTGATGACGTCACCTGTGCAACCCACTATTTGGTCGTCTTTTTGAAGAACTTATGAGGTTTTTGTCGTTAATTCGGTGGACGGAATGGTTTACGATGCAGTGCAAGTCAAGGTCAAATTTATTGTCATAAAACCTTTTCGGTGGTGAATGGATTCTTTATAAACAAAAGCGGCTCATGTTTCATCTAACACGAACAGGCAGACATCTATACCACACAACTGAAGTAAAACTATTATTTTGATATTTATTTTTTTTTAAATACATAAGACAAGTTGTCTTATGTTTGTTGTTGTTTCTATTACGTAAGACCTAGATCTTACGTAATAGAAAATCTACTTGGGACTTCATCTAGTTTAGTAGATTCGGTCTAATTTGAATTCTACTCATAATTTCATGTCATGGGAGTTTTAACAGCGTTTCCTCCTTTACTTAAGTAACATATCTAGATGCTATTATCTAAGTACCATGCCACCCTGAACGACCAGCTCTACATACCTAATTATCCCTATCAGACCACAATACCCAGTTGAACATCTCGCATTAGAAATGACATTAGCCGACAACGGCCGAGCTGCTCCGAGGGCACCCGAGATCCGAGATTGCCCATTTTTCCTCCAAATTGCCCCCTTTGTTATGCAAAGCGCGCAGGCGCCGTGTGCGGGCCCCATGTGCCCCCGCCCGCGTGCCTTATCAGGGCATCGCTCGCTCACAATGCTAGTGACCGATTAGAATATTTCATCACCCGTTTCGCTGGAGGTTTTAACCAATGCGGGCAGTGTGGCCAACTTTAATGGTTTCCGTCTAAACTGTTACGACACTCGAATTTCGAATCTTAACTTTTTTATGCCAGGGCCCAGGCAGTTTCGACAATGAACATAGAGATTTGAATAATATTGTAAGAAAGAATGGGTTACGGTAATCACTTCTTTCCTTCTTTTTCCACAGCTAGATTGAGCAATATAAAAAAATATCAAATTACTTAATTGTTAATTATACTTTTTTCAGCTGGCCTAAAAAGTGAGCCACAGTATCTTAGTTGGTTGCCTCTCATTGGCGTTAAAGCAAGGGTTGCATATCCTTGCTATATGCCTCGCCCAGAAAATGAGTGATTGTTATGTCATTAAAAATATTTGTGGCTAATGGAAGGAGGAGAAGGATGGAGGGCAATGCATCTGTATAACCTCAATGCATTGTCTATGGGCTTCAGGAATCATTAAACGGCTCCGCCATTTAATTTGTCCCCTTATATCTATTCTATGAGAAAAATCCATTGACTGTCTCGTGGTCTAATAGTGAGCATATTCAACCACAGACGTGAGGTCCCGGGTTCGAATCCCGGGTCGAATCAAAAAAATGTTATTAAGGTTTTTCAATTTCTAATAACAGTCCGGAGTCTGGAAGTTGGCGGTGTTACACCCCCGTACCTCGGAGAGCACGTTAAGCCTACTGTCCTGCGCTTGATTTCTCTCCGGTCGTGTCGGATTGCCATCCTCCTATCGGAGTATAAGAATAGGAATAAGGGAATAGAGATGTGCTTTAGACCACACAACTGAAGTAAAACTATTATTTTCATATTTACTTTTTAAATATACCTACATATAAAAGTTTCACTTAGATCAAGTTTGAATTTAGAATTTTACAGATTTTTAAAACGCCCTCGCCATCTTTCTCTCCAAGTCAAACGCACGTATTGAAGTTTTACTTTAAAAATCAACCCATTACAATCAGTTAATTATGGAACCATGAATTATCAACAACCCAGTTATCTATGACCTGCAGGTTATTCTACAATTATTGCTTTATTTCATTATTAGCTTAACTGTTCCAAATCTTTGATAACAGAAGGGACACGACTCAAACGGTTAATCTCGCTTATTGATAATGTTATCAACGACCACCTGCAAATTCGAACCTGAGTAGGAATTACCTAATATGGAGAGTACCTAGGTATTATTAGAGGTCCGCCGAGCTGTATTACAGAGGAATGAGGCCCGCACGATTGGGGAGCGTGGTACATCGAATATTGACGTATGCAATCTCGTGAAGCATGTGCTACTAGAAGAAATCATACCTATCTTAGTCAACACAATGAAAATATACAGCTTTCATTGTCAAAACCGTTTGAAAACATAAAAAGTACCTACTTTCTGTTTTTTCGGAACGTAGGCTGTGGAAGTGAACAGCCCAGCACAGCTTCATCCGGCTGCTACGAGTGCTCACCCCGAACCCGAAGACAAAATAGTTTTCTCTTGTCCGGCGAACAGACCATGGTAGCGTTCAATTCTGTTACCGCCAGTAAGAGGTCCGTCCGAAAAAAAAACAAGTCCTCGTCGGGCTTCGAGACTATCCAGCTATTTCAGAATTTTTTAATGTAATATACGAGTACTTTACATAACAATAGTAATATTTTTGGACTTAACACACCACGTTAGCCTAGCCCAGTGCTAAGTACCGTAAGGACTTGTGTTACGGGTCCTAGACAACGGAATATTTTTAATGTTTTATATATTTGAAATTTTATATATTTAAGAATTTTTTATAGAAATACATTTAATACCATATATCATAGTAAAACATCTATAACCTAGGCGGGATTCGAACTCGCGACCCCTATAACATCATGCTCCGCTTATCCGAGCCCTGTAGGTACCACTGCGCCAGTCTGGTCGTCAAGCTACATACATATTTTATTTTTTATTTTTGGATATTAAATACAAAATTACACACAATAACTATTTATAAACAACATTTTTAGTTGACGTTGTCTTGTCAAAATTTTTTGTCATGGTAACGTGTACCTATATATAACAAAAAAGTTTCATTATAGTCCGTCCAGTAGTGTTTGCGTGAAAGCCGAACAAGGCAGACAGTATGACGGCTTCTACAATTTTATTATATGTATATAGACTAGGTTTTAAAATCTAAAATTGTCTATGATTTAGCATATAATTATATACCTACTTACCTGCCTAAAAAGGACTGCATTAAAAGTAAATTAAATTGAAATTAAATTTAAAATAATTCTTAGTTTTATAGTATAATGAAAAACCAATAAAATAATAATTTATACGTGTGACATTCTGTTTAATAACGTTACATAGTAAAACACTTTGGTGTTGCATTAACCGTTGAGCAACAGTCTTCTAGAAACTTTGGTGTCTCAAATTTTATTACCTTTAATTGATTTAGTTTTATCTTATCTTATATTTTATTTTGTTAGTTGACACCAAGGTGGTGGAACCGCCAAAATATTGACTCTATTCTAAGCAGGTTGTTAATATATTTATTTTACTATCCAATGTCGTTGTGAATTTTTTAATGATTTTAAACTTATTCCAAATGTGCAATTGCATTTCCCCAGATACTGGCATCCTGATTGGACTGCAATACTCAGAGATTCTATCTGTTCTGTTGTCGAACTTCAACTTCGCAAAAGTGACTATCAAATTTGGAGAGTTTCAATTGGGAAGGAATTTCTACCTTAGTGCCTCCCCGGGTACTTTCGAATCGTACGACTTGGGGTTCTTCTAGAAAAGAGCTTACACTCCTCTCAAAGATGTCTGTGAGTTGTCCAGTTTTGCAGACTTCTGTGGGTTGTCTATCACCTACTTTTTGGTCCCTTATTCTGTAAAAAAGAAAGAAATGGCCAATTGTTGTCTATTCTCCTGAGTGTACGCCCAACCCACCGTCGAACCATATCCTTACATATCTTTTACTATAGTTTTTTATTTGTCTTAAATATGAATTTCTACTATTTAATGAATTATTGAATAGGTAAGATATAGGTAGGTAATAGTAAAAAAATCCTTTGTCAATTTTGTATTTAATTTTTTTTATTAAGTATTTAAATTATCTTAATACATGAAGCAATAAAAAGACTTAATATTTTAAATGAGACACAGTGTAGGTATAGGCTTCTACTGTAAGTAGGTATATAATAAATCTATAAACTAAATAACTACAAACAAAATATGCAAAATATATTTTTAGGTATATCATACACACATATTTATCTCTTTGTGGTTCCCAGACTATTTGGTTCAAATTCAATCGGAAATCGCTAGATAAATAGTTGTCGGCACTTAGCTAAAAGCAGATCTTCACAGAACTAACGGTGAATTAGAGACCTAAAATAATAAAATGCTAAGATGTATAAAACTAGACTATCACGCACAACGGTCAGCTTTATTTTTACACATAAGATTTAATTTATTTAGGTTATCAAATAGTCCATCATAGGTATGCTAATCTGAGAGTCTAATTTATAATTTCTAATATAAAGAAGGATGTGTAAGCTAAAAGAAATAAATGTATTAAATGTGAACTAGTCATAACTGTGCTTTACTTGTTAGCGGAGTGTACATCCTTCAACGAGAGGATTAAATGCAAAGTTTCTAATAATATAAAACACTGCTTAATTGGAGAAGGATGCACACGAACAATTGATTTTTTTTATTGATTAATTTGTACAAATGTCTGTAAATGTCTGTGGTCGTTAGGGTCTGGGTAATTAAAAACGACCTTAAATGAAAACAATAAAAAAAGATTTCTCTGAAAAATTGGAAAGAAAACGCACGAGGAAAACTTTGAACGACTTATTTATTAAGGTTTTACAATAAGTTACCAGGTCTCCTTTGCACAAGAACGAGATGTTAAACTAAAAAAAAGGAAAAGCTGTGAGGTTCTAGTAATATTGTCAAAGGGGCTCTTTAAATGTCCGGTCTCGTCGGTATAGTATGTTCAACTGCTGATAATTAATAGCAAGGATTTCTATTTTTAACCCAAATGTATGTCGGTTTAAAATAAAACGAAAAATAAAACTTTTCGAATAGATTACCAATACCTACTTAATGATATCTGCTCAAATACTGCCGTACCGGTTTGGTACTCTGAAAGTACAAATCGAGGGGTACAGATTTATATTCGAATGTAGAGGGATGCAGGATCCAGGGAAGACCAAGCCTGATGTACCATAATAGAACCCGCACTGACTGAAGGTGACTCTTAGAGTCATCGCAATCGGCGTGTTAGTATGATGAGTTACGAATATGAAGGAAAAATGGCAAGTGTACCTATGTGACCGATACGACCTAGGGATCTTCAAGGAAAGCTTATTCTTTCCTCAAAGGTCGGCAACGCATCTGTTAGACCTCTGGTGTTGCGGATGTCTCTGGGCGTTGGTGATCACTTTACATCAGGTGAACCAACTGCTCGTTTGTCTCCTATGCTATTAAAAAAAAAAGTGAGTGAGGATCGTGACGCCTATGTGGCACTTTGTACTGTCGTTAGGGAAATAGCGTTTTTTTTTTTTACGATATAGGAGGGCAAACGAGCAGCTGGAGCCATTTTCATGACTACCGACGCCCACAAACATCCGTATAGAGGCTATACAGATGCGCTGCCCTCCTTTCTCCTCCCACCTCCATGGACCACCGGCTACTTACACACCGCACGAAACGCGACAGCACAGCACAGCGACAGCTGTCAATTTACGCCAGTCTCGTGTAAGCGAGAGGTACCTCCCCGGTCGTGCCGGCCCAATTCGACTGCATGCAAGCATGCAGTGTGGCACTACCTCTTAGCTCTTACCAAAGAAGCGTGGAGATGTTTTGTTGCTTTTGCTTATCGAGAGGGGAGAGAAATAAAGTTTGAAAATTTGAAGAAAACAAACGAAATGAACGCGGATGAAAACAGAGCACAGCTAAGGAGCAATAAATACATAGCGCGAACAAAACCGTGGATAAAGTTATCAATACGCGTCCAGCTAATCCTTGCACAACTCAATCGCAAAACATGCGACATCTATCACTTTTAAGATGAAACACATAAAATATTTTACGCGTATCGTCCATCGGCTGATCCCGATCGGATGACGAAACATTGGACAAATATGATGCATGGGACGATGCGCGATAAGCAACTTCAATAGTGAAGCAAAGCCTTCCCACACCAGACACAAATAATAATACTATTGTGAGTCTTATTCCGTAGGTGGTAAGGACTTGTGCAATGATTCTCGACGGCAAATAAGTGTTGGTACTGATAGTACTATCGCAATTATTAGGCCAGAATGAATGCGAGCTCATTTGGAGTATTGCTACTCAGGTGAATGAGCGATCGTGCCTTTCATTGATATATCATGTGGTTATTTCGCTCGATGGTATGCACCGTACTGGAAGATCAATCTGTCATGTAGATAGGTCAGCTTTGTCCGTAGTTGGCGGTTGTATCTCGCACCGAAAAGTGTTATTGGGTTTTTTGAATTATTGAAAATTCTGCTGGTCCAAACATTAGTGTCTAATAAATGTGACGTCTTAAGTGGTTGGTTATCTACTTAAATGGTATATTTTTTCTTTTTTTTTACACGGACATTTTTTTAGTGTAAGTTTACAAACGAGCAGTCGGAGTTCGGACCCATTTGATGGCTCCCAACGACAGACAGATACCACAGACATCCGCATAGAGGTTGTACAGATGCTTTGCCCCCCTTCCTCCTTCCCCTCCATAGGCCACCGGATACGTACACAGCACGAGGAGGAGGCGGGAGCGGAAATCTAGTAAGACAGTGACATTCTGCATTGAAGCCTAATTAGATCGGCACGACCGGGTAACTACATCTCGCTTACACGATACCGGCATAAAGTGACAGCCCTACTGTCGCGTTTCGCGCCAAGTATCTGATGGCCCATGGAAGGTGGAGGAGAAAGGCGGGAAAAGCAAGTGTGTGGATGTCTGTGGACGTTGGTAGCCAACAAATGGCTCCGACTTATCGCATGCGCCTATTAATATAAAACAAAATTGTTTCTTGATACGTTTAAAGTATCATAAGAAAGTCAATTTAACAAATAGCTAATAAGTAATAACAATTATGTCGTTGAACAAACGACACGCGGACAGGCTGATTGTCCGACCGCAGGCAGGCGGAGTCGCGTGACTCACCACGTTTGCGGTTTTTTTAATTCAACGCTCGCATTTTAACTTGTATCGTGTAAACAATATATTATGATAATTGGTTGTAATAAAACTGTAACTGGTCTTTGTCTGTGTGGTTTTGAAGTAATCAAAACCTAATTTTATAATATCATCATCATCATCATCATCAGCCGGAGTACTGGTGATGACATCATCTGTCAAAGAGCGCCACATGTCA
>LUGF01009887.1:60943-78939 GCA_001625245.1 Calycopis cecrops
CGATAACATCACGGCTTGCCAATGTTTTTGCTACATATGAGTACCGTCGGCAAATACGGCAAAACAAACATTTTTGCTGTTACTTTTAGGTATATATATATATATACTTATGTATTATATACTGTCTAAAATTTTAGATAAATTAAAAAATATTTTACTAAGATTTTATGTAAAATACATTTTTTTCCTATTCCGATTAACAATATATATTGAACCAAAATATTTTTTATGAACATTAAAAGTTTGAAGAAGCCTACTACATTCTTTTCATTTTTTTTCCTGACCTGAATTTATACTGGAAGCGAAAAGAAACCCAGTACAGTTTTATCTGACTGCTACGTGTGCTCGGGTGACGAGACGAAGGGAGCCCGACCCACCTCTCTCCCGCAGATGGAAGAGATGCATCCTGATATGAGAGCTTTTGTAATATGTAACTTGCACTCTGCACTCTTACCGACCCTTTTTTTTCATAAAATTATATCTCCAATAAATGTACATATTTTTGTAATAATTATATTATACAGGGTTATTTTTTGGTCTCCGGCCAAATTTTAAAATAAGGAAGTAAACATCATTGCAAGGGTGTGTTTTAAATTTTATCGTCTAATTGTAATATTTTGTTAAATAAAAATCGATTTGAAATGGTATCGACTTCCAGGTCAGTGACGCCAGCCGAGCGACACTCGCAAGTCATATGCCACGCGGTGATCAAGAAATATGTTTATAACATGGGACAAAATCATTTTAACTAATTATTTCTTTGTTCTTTTTTTTTCATAAATCGGATTCTGAACCAAACCTGAAAATTTGGTCGGTGACCAAAAAGTAACCCTGTATATTTCAGTTAAACTAGACTGAAAAGACCGAAACCAAAAAATAATTGGAATCTTTTAAAACATATTCACTTAGATCATTTAATCTAAGCGTATTCAATACATATCCCACACTTGTGACAGCTTCATCGCTAACTTAGGAAAGATGCGTCTAAAGTTGATTCTGATATCGCAAATTAATTAATATTTTGCACTCTTAAATTTTTTGGCTTCAGCTTCATGTTACAATGAAATAGATTTTTTCTAAACTGTACTTGTTCTGCTGTCGGTACGTAGATTGCATCGGCTCGCACCCCGGCGTTCCTCCGTAGCCATACGCTAATGAAATCGCGTGTTGCCGCCAACCTAATTATGGGAAAATGAAATAATGCATTTATTACTACGTGTGATATCGCCGGTAGATAACGTGTCAGCATATTTAATGTCTGTATTAACGTTTTTTTTTGCAAATCGACGAATTTGCATTACACGTCGGTTCGTCTTTGTCGATAAGGTTTTTTTTGAAAATTCCTTTCAGTGATGTCTTTGTGTAAGTAGGTGTGAATTTTAATCCTGATATTATGTAAAGTCAACTAATGATTATTATTTTTTACACCACAAAAAGCTAAGTTTTATTAAATTATTTAACCATTTATGTATACAGAAAACAAACGCACTAAGTTAATTATAAATTAAATGATTTATTAAATTAATAGGCATGGAAAATAAAATAAGGTTATCCTGTAGTACAGACTGACAGCCAATACCTATAAAGGAAATAGTTTTGTGTAGTTTTTCATATTTATTCTATAATGTCTTGTAAATCTAATCTGAATGTGACATCCATTCCGTAGACAGAGAAAAAAATGTCTACGCACCGTTCATATTTCTAAGATTTTCTGACATAACTTTATGAAGCGTAATATTTAATTGCAAATATTTTTTTTAATATACTTTGGTATCTAGGATTTTAGTCTGTAGAATCATTTGGTACCTATTCTCATTTTCTTCTATCTCCTATTCAATGCAAAGTATTTTGTAAGGTCTCTTCACAGGAGTAAGTACTTTAATGGAAGATAACATTGGACACTCACAGGCTGTGTGGAGCTGTGGGTTATCAATGAACAAATTGAAACAAGGCTAAATTATAATAATCGTGACATAAAATTAGTTCGTAGATTATTGAACAAGCTGTTGTGCTCCCTATCTTCTAGATCTATGCCTACTATAATAAAGGGACCTGCCCTACATTCATGGATCTACCTATGACCCTCAAAGAGACGACTCTTATAGTTGTGTAATTACACAATAAAGTATATTTCATTTCTTTCATTCATATCATCGACATTTTAATCATCGACACACACACAAAAGACATCGAGCAATTGTCTTTCTTGCAGAGCAATGACTTTCGACGCCCATTAATATCCGCATATTCTTTAGGCCACCAGCTATACTACTATATACTAACAAAGAGCACGATACGCGATGGCTTTATTTTAAAGGCATTACAAGTGGTAGGTAGTGTGAGCAAGAACTACTTCCCCGCTCATGAAGGTCCATACCGGTGCAACGCATCACAGCGCTCCTTGCTAAGTACTAAATACACTATCACAGGTAAACGAAGAAACGCAAACTTTACTTTAGGCATCGACTCTTTCGACTACAAACCTAGTGTCCGCGTCGACGAGCACTAATTTCAATGCGATGAAAATGCATAGGGCTTCTCTTCGCAGCATGAGTTCAGGTCCGAAAAAAAAATCCGTGCGACTGCGTGCGAGGGGCAGCTCAATCGTGATAGCCAACATTATTGTTGAGACTCTGAAGGGTCGAAGAGCCCTTCTTATGCGCGTCGTAACGGCAAAATGTTGTAAGCAAGAGGGATAAAAGTAACCAATGAACATGTTTTATATTTGTTGTTTTAATTTTTACCTTAAGTAGACGTTTTATAATCTAATTTTTTATTCACATATTACTAACAACAAAGTTACATAAAAAGAGATCCGACATATGAATGCATGCCACTGTAAAACAAAAATGGGGCAGCCATCTTGCACAAATTCCAAGTATAAAATTCAGTTTTAAAAATGGCGAAGCGAATGCAAGCAACTCGACGTCCATTAATTAAAATATTTGTACAATATATCAAAAATAACTTTAAAGTTCACCAACTCGGTCGCGTGACCAGGCTGCATTTAGTGTAAAGTCTACGCCACAAATTGTTGGCTCGCCGTGTTATATATCAAAATCATATCTACCATCGGCCCATGGCCCACGCATGGGACGCATCGCTAGCTTTTTGATACACAACAATTAAACGATTCCATCGCTGAAACGTCCGATGCGCGTAATTTTCGGTATTTGCATTTACTGTTGAGTTTTATGCACGCATGTCTGGGACTTGAGTTTTTTTAATTATTTCACGCATACGTCAAATTGCCGTGCCATTTATCTGATGTTATAATTAATGAGAACGGTTGGTTTTTATTGCGACATAATTGTATTAATAAAGGATATGCAAAAGTGCAGGTTTCAACAAACGGATATGTAATTATAAATAATAAACTATACACGATTTCTCGTTAAAAATATAAATGTTCTTTCAAAAATGTATTTAAAGCGTTTGTGTGAAAAAGTATGTTGCAAGACAATTGATTAATTATAACTTTGAGTGTTTCAACTGAATATAAATGAATTATAAACTTTCAAGATGATTGTGCAATACACGGAATAGATAAAAGAAGTTGGAAATGAAATCATGCTTGAATTGTATGAAAACCAGTGTCGCCGTTTGTCTCCCCACTCTTTATTTTACTACTAACGCAATCCAATACGTACGTGCATATATGCAGAAATCACTGAGAACTCAAAGTTACTATTGGTTCACATACTAGAGCAATTTCTATAAATGACGTGCATTTGACAAATGCTTGACACGCATAAAACACAACATATACATAACTAGGGTTGCAGTCGACTTTATTTGATATCGATAGACATCTTTAACACGACATGAGGGATATAAATGTTAGTAGATAAAAAGGTAACACGGGTAAAAAAAAGATTTAACTGTATATAATTGTATATTATTTATATAAAGTAGGTATATTAAATATTTTAAGTGCTATTTATTCAATTATTTTCCCCGAAATAAAATGTATTTATTAAGTAACATCCGTTTGCTTTCTTGTAAATTAGAATTGTTCAAAATAAAGTGCAATCTTACATTCATATATTTTTCTATAGTAGCTTTAGTTAAATCTGTTACATAGGTAGCTGTAGGATACAATCCAATCTCATGATAACTAATATTGCTGAATAATTGAGACCCGACAAAATTGCGTAAGATTTTTGATGTCAACATATTTTTGTTAATTTGTCGGAAACTATTAGTGTAAATCTTGATGACTGCTTCTGAAGTTTAGCAAATTTGTATTAATTCTTTTGACCGGTATAATAGCCCACACTTATCTTTTGCTAAAATAAATCTGTGGTCAGTATTTATTTCATTACTTAATAGCGCTCCAATACAAATACTACAATCAATTTTTTTCATCAAAATATGAGCGATGTAACCAGCAATATGGCTAATTATCTGGTTTCTAAATACTGAAATATTTTGGAAACATAAATTTATCTTAATTTGTTTCAGAGAATATTTCATCTTCCACTAAACCATTATTAGTCGTTTTATTTATACGTACTATAGGCGAAGATGTGCAATTGAGTATAGAATATATTATATAATATATTGACAATAAAATACTTGGAAATAATAAGGCTCAGAGGATGATAAAGTATGTCATACCTGAATTTTTATATTCTTCAGAATAGACATATCTTCATTTTTAATACAAAACTTTTCTTGAATACTATGTAAGATTTTTTTTTTAGATATAGGAGGGCAAACGAGCAGCCGGAGCCATTTTCATGACTACCGACGCCCACAAACATCCACATAGAGGCTATACAGATGCGCTGCCCTTTTATTAATTTTTTTCTTCAGCCTTCTATTTTGTGCTTGCAGATGAAGAGAATATCATCTGTAACTTTGCCTCTTGATAATGTATTCTTTATTATTAATAATATTTTTAAGTTTTCTTTTCCTAGGTGACGATGAGTTGAGAAGTTGATATTAATTCTTTCTATAACAAAACGTTATCATTATACTAAAATTTATTTATTTATAATGTGAATGTTTATTTATTTAAAATTGGGATATTTACGTCTGGTGTTCGTCTATTCATTAAGGTATCTTGAGAAGGTAAGGTAGGCAAGGTATCTCTCGAAAAGAGGAAGCAGCTAAATTTTAATCAGTTGTTTCTTTTGAATGAACAATCTGCTGTAATTTAAATTTAATTAATTTTAGAAAACGAAACCTTGTGATTTATATTTCCTTGAAGATTATAATAAATTCTAATATAGTTTGAGAAAACTTAAGCGTGTGTCTGTTAAATATGTACAATTTTTATAATAGGAATAGTCCTGGTTTTAAATATCTATTACCAGATTTTTTTATGATAAAATCGCCTTCATTAAATTGTTCCGAGCAAATGATACTTGTTATTGTAGGGAACTAATTATTTCTACCCGTTATATTCATCCATTGCTCTCGAATTTTACGTTCCTTTGGAAATCTAAAATAGTAAAATGTATAATAAATAGTGAAAAATATATTATATTATATTCGTACTAAATTAATTAGTCAATATAATTTATTCACTCCTACAAAAATCCAATTAATCGAATTTTTTATCGAATAAGTCACATCTCTTATTCGTTGCCAAGGACTCCCCAAAAACAAAGCCCAACCCATGCGATGCGTCTACTCGTGGAGTATCGTCTCTATACAATACACTGCGTGCTATCAATGGCGTTGTGTGGATTGCTTTCGTACTTAACAGACAATGTATATTTTTTTCTATTTGTTTGCAATATTGTTGTTTTGATCGGTAATTACGTACCTAATACAAAATACATTTTTTGAAAAAAAAAGACTTTAGACTAAGTTTTTAGACTTACCTATGAAAAGAAATACCTCCATGCTTAATACTTTATGTCTGGCTTTTATTTTTACAAATAATAATAGCGCAAAACGGCATTTTAAACAAATTTTACGCAGCTCTTGTCACAATCACACTTCAAGTGCGACTAAAAGCACGACATTCGTGTTTCGTTTCAAGTATGATTATCTAATCATACTTGCGGCGCGCCCGCTCCGCCCACATTTCCATTCCAACCATATTTATCTATTCCGTGGTGCAATAGCAACCTACAATCCCTCTCAAGTCTGGTTTAGGGTTGGAACAGGTAAACTATAAAGTATCGATTCAATCTTCAAAAACTTTATAATTGAAGAATTTTACCTGTATTATAAATAAATGTATGTATGAACTATGAAGATTGAAGGTAGTATAAATGTATGTATGAACTATGAAGATTGAAGGGAGTATACATGTATGTATGAACTGGGAAGATTGAAGGGAGTATAAATGTATGTATGAACTGCGAAGATTGAAGGGAGTATACATGTATGTATGAACTCTGAAGATTGAAGGGAGTATACATGTATGTATGAACCATGAAGATTGAAGGGAGTGGAGGAAGTAAGGCAAGTGTGTAGGGGTCGTGAATGTCACATATCATCTATGCTCTCTGCCCACACCGTTAGGGAACTGGAGATGTATTGTTGTTGTAGTGATGACAAAAATGACTGTGGTTTTCCAGTTAAAACATTATTAAGTGACAAAGTCAATATCCCCAACAGTTGAAACACTTACACAAAAACAGTATTTCTGGACATAACAAAGGGTCGAACTTTTTCAAAGGTTTTTTAATAGTATCAGTTAACTCCGCCACCCCTTTTAAATTTACAAACCAACTGCGAACCACTTCCCTAAACCCAACTTCCGCTCTTGCTCGTATAATTATAACCGCCGTGCTAATATTTCTTTCGCGCTACAGATGTTTGGACGTGTAACTGAAAAATACAGCAGGCTTGAAAAGCTTTTTCGAAGATTTTATAGTATGAGCGGGATAGAAAAAGGAAAAAAACTCTTTCGGAAGAGGAAGTGCCGCGCTGCATGCATGCATGTAGCACGCTTACACGAGACCGGCGTAAAGTGAACGTTTCGTGCAGTGAGTAAGTAACCGGTGGCCCATGGAGTTGGGAGGAGAAAGGAGAGCAACGCATCTGTTTATCTCTATTCAGATATCTATGGGTGTCGATAATCATGGCTCCATCAGGACTAGGCCCCAATGTTAGGTTTAAGGTTGGGACTTAGATAATAAGAAATAGGACTAGGCCCCAATGCTAGGTATAAGGTTGGGACTTAGATAGGAAGAAATAGGAATAGGCCCCAATGCTAGGTATAAGGTTGGGACTTAGATAGGAAGAAATAGGACTAGGCCCCAATGCTAGGTATAAGGTTGGGACTAAGATAGGAAGAAATAGGACTAGGCCCCAATGCTAGGTATAAGGTTAGGACTTAGATAGGAAGAAATAGGACTAGGCCCCAATGCTAGGTATAAGTTTGGGACTTAGTTAGGAAGAAATAGGACTAGGCCCCAATGCTAGGTATAAGGTTGAGACTTAGATAGGAAGAAATAGGACTAGGCACCAATGCTAGGTATAAGTTTGGGACTTAGTTAGGAATAAAGAAATCCGTTCTTGGCGGAACGGACGCGGTACTTGTTCATAGACATAAAGCATAATACACAAAAGTTCACATAAACATCAGGCACAATCGCTGCGCCAGCGAAGGCGGCGATAATTAATTGAACTCTCACAAAAAAAAAAATCATGGCTCCGACGACTCGTTTGCTCCCCTTCTACCACGAAAAATAGTACAATAAGTATTATTTTAAGTATTATGGTTACAACTATGCTTCATGTTTTGGTCGGTTTGTAAGTTGATTACCATTAGGAGAGGAGGAGATCTGTAAAACTATTATACGGGTGTTGGTTGTTGGACATTGGACATTGTTTGTTCCCCTATTTTTTTTTTTTATGATATAGGGGGGCAAACGAGCAGTCGGAGCCATTTTCGTGACTACCGACGCCCATAAACATCCGCATAGACTGTAGAGGCTATACAGATGCGCTGTCCTCCTTTCTCCTCCCACCTCCATGGGCCACCGGCTACTTACACACCACACAAAACGCGACAGCACAGCTGTCACTTCACGCCGGTCTCGTGTAAGCGAGAGGTACCACCCCGGTCGGTATATGAGAAGAGACTTCTTTGCTGCATTGCAGCGAGATCGAAAAGGAATCACTCTCTCGCCAGATAGGACAGGATGTTCGAAGAAAAGCATGTGCATAAAGAAAAACCTCTGTGAAACCAATAACCAGGAGTTTGTATTGTTTTTATTAGTTTGTTTAATAGTCATAATAAACCCCCAATAAAAAAAACTACGTCACAATATTCACCTCCATCAATATTAATAACAAAACCGATAGTAACATCCCACAAAGGTAAGTTATCAAACCAACAAAGGATACAACTTTACTTATTACCAACTTAACAAAACAGCCACCATTGTGTACATTAATCCAACCAACGAGCCAATTAAACTACGAATGGACCATTCAGATTCATCAAACCAATTCGAAATCATAATTGATCTGCCATGTAAAAAAGGGAGGTGGGAATAGGCGCCAAAAATATAAAACTAGAACGATGACTGGCCAAACTCGAGTCAATTATGGAGGGCCCGGTGTGGGACTACAGTACACGCAAACGATTATAATGTTATGAAGCGCTTAATCGATATTGGTGGCAAATTGTTTGATATATAGATGAATAACAAAAAATATAACGCTTACTCTTGTAAAAGTAATAGACTGTCAAGTTTTCAAAAACCGCTTCAGAATGTTTATCAGCGATCAAGGAACTTATACAATTTTTTATTTTTAACTCTGGCAAGTATTTATCTCAAATTTTCAAATGAAAGTTTCATAATTTATATAACTCGCTAAAACGCTTCTTTAAGAAAAATGGCGTCTTGTGACGTAGTATATACAAATATTAAGTGATATAAATATAAATTTAAGAAAGCGTTTCAAACTTAATCAAAAAGTTTATTTATTATTTCAGTAATTTCTCTGTAAATTTCACATATACTGCGTGTTGTAGTGAGGAGGTCGCCAGTGCGGCACAGATAACGCAACAAAAATTTTGCATACACAGTCCGATATAGTAATAATATAACAAATAAAATCAACAAATTTATTTCTTATTTACCTAATATTACCTGAATACGCACTACTGCAAGAGCTTATATAGACATCAGCAAATTATTAGATATTGTTTTATAGCTTTAAGAAACGTTATTTATTATTGAAACATATATTATACATACTTATATCATCATCATGGGCGACTACTGGCAGATCATGGCAGCTACGCCATCATAGCCCCAATTAGGCGTCAATTTATCGGATTTTAACAAACTAATAGTGTTATACTATATTTTCTATTTAAATATATTTTAAAGTTAAGAGTTTTGAATAGAAGCTATAGTTTGCTGCGAAACGGCAAATTGATCATTCTTTGACTTCGTCACTTTATACAATGTCAAGATTAGCCACAGAGTGATGCATCTGGGAGAATGCTTGTGCCATGTTTTTTCTCCCATACATGATTCAAGCCGTGTCGTGGAGGTGGGGCTTAGTAGCCCAATGTGGAACCAGAAATCCAGGTCGAAGCTCATTGAATTAAGGAGGCTACTCCTTTGTCCCACTTTATAAGTAAGGAGGACTTAAGAGTAGAAGACGAAGATCTGATGAAATGAATGAAAATGAAAATGTTTATATCTAAAATATGATTTTATAATATACTCCGATGAATGTCAAACTAATTATTTGACGTTCAAAGAAATTAAATCTGATTCAACCGATACAACCCTAGTCCACATCTGGAAAGAAAGGTTAAAACAAAATCAGCAGGCCTCAATAGTTAAAATATACAAATTAGTCTCTTAAGATACACAGAAACAATCTAGGATATATTTCTATAAAATAGGAAACTTATTTCCAAGGTGTTTATATACCTTTTTCGTTGGGGAATGCTCTTAGGCATTCCTCCAAGTGGGGGAAAACCTAGAGGGTATGTGGGACTCGAAAGCATATACACTGCTCCCCCTACCCACTAAACCCCAGCGGTGTTCCTTTTCATCTACCCAACAGGAGAAGCCACGGGAACGCGATAACATACAACCGTCCAATGTGTTTATATACCTACCAATAATTTAATATCCTATTCCACACATACGTCCCTAACTACTATTTTTTATTAACTGAAAGATCTCTATATCTATATACAGACGTACCTACTACCTACACATTGACCCCGAAAATAATTTGCTTATAATTCAAAAATAATATGTGATACCTACGCATATTAAATGTACGTGAAACTATTTACTTCAATCTGTTGTAATGTGACACTTTCTTTTCCGTTTCGGCTGCAATGCAAAAGTCTTAGAGCCATTTTTACAGGTTAGTTACTATTATTACACTAATATCAACTTGCTACATTCAACTACCTAGCCCATACTTCTTCTAACTATTTACACATGCTTCATGTGAGCAAATTACTTCGAACCTTAAACCTGTGAAAACGAAATTTGTGTTTTATTTTCCACTGAAGTCCTGAAAGGGCTCGGACTTTAACAAGAACCAGCAAAACCTTAACAAAATAAAACATTTTTGTCCACAAAGAAATATTGTTTCGAATATAAAATCGATTGTTCGCATAATCATTTCAATTCTGCGAATGAAAGGGAGGGCTCCATGAAAAATCGGTTTTGCGATTGAAGATCGCCAGCCAGTCAGAAAGTCATTGTTGTGGCTGATAACGGCTTCAGTGGTGCGGCTGGTGGCTCGTGAAATTATATAGACGCGGAAAAGTGGGGAATTAATAAAGTCTTTATGTCCAGAGAATGGAGCTGTAAATCAATCTAGATTATGGCATGAAAGAGGTTTTAAACGAGTTCGATTGCAGTCTGGGTTTGATTCTTGTGATATTTTGGTCATTATTTTTGTATTCTGTGGTACAGGTTATAATCTGCTATACATATACTTGTATACTTGTACACATATGTATCTGTTATACTAGATTTCGGCCTACTCCTTTAGAGTACTGGCGTGACGATGTGTATGTGTGTATAGATTTACTTTTGTATTTAGTGAAGTACCATGTTTTGAATGTTTTAAATTATGCCTCGCATATTTCTGTTGGTATTTATGATTATGCGAATATACCATCACTGTATTTATTAACGTATAGGTACACTAATTAAGTCACTTAGGCCTCTCCATAAAATTGTATTGAGATGCCGTAGTGAAGTGACGTAGAGATGTTATGAATATACCAACTCTAGGCTTGTTGTGTGTTGTTTGTTTGTTGTTGTTGTGTTGTGTTTGTGTTGTGTTGTTCGTTTGTGTGTAATGTTTTCGCTAGACTGAAAGGTGTGTATGGACTGCCTGAGTCCCTAGTTAAGAACAGCCCAAAGATCTTCGTGAACATCTTTACGGTAAAGGGATCTGCAGAGCTTGGCGTGACTATATATTGTATTGGTTGTCAAAGTCTGGTGACTTCACCAGGGCTCATCCTTCCCTAAGATATACTTGGATACTTCAGCACTGATATACATTTTTGATAGATCTACTGACGTCTCTTGGGGTCATCGTTACCTGGAGTATACCTGGACTGCAGCACTAACATTCAAACGGAGAATGGTGTAGTTTATCCGGATCGACTCTGGCATAACCATTACTTCAATAGCTCTGGTAACAAGGTTTCCACGCATGACAAGGCTTTTAAAATATATTTAACTAGCGGACGCCCGCAACTTCGTTTACGTGAATCCGTTTCTTTACCCCAGTCGGTTAAAAAGCATTTAACCTTCCTCGCTAAATCGACTAACTAATACTGAAAGAACTTTCAAATCAGACCAATAGTTCCAGAGATTAGCGCGTTCAAACATACAAACAAAAAAACAAATTCTTCAACTTTATATTATTAGTATATATTTTGGTTATCCGTTTAATGGACGAGCCATGTGGGTTATTTCGGACTGCTGGGTAAAACAACTGGCAATTTTAAAAACTGAACTGTCAACTTAAAAAAAATCTAAAGATAAATCCTCTATCTAAATATCTAACGCGCAAAGCCAGTAACCTCAAACCCAGCGAGTGTACTCGCGACTGAGCTGTTATCAGCTTATCAGCGCTTCACACCGCGGTGCGTACAGACTCACTGACAGTTCAATAAATACAAAAAACTGTGCCGACTGCGATTGTCATAGCCGATCGAGTACCTACAATGTAACTGTGATGAAAGTGTGAAATAATTCACAGAAAAAGTACGAGTTTCTTTATAGTATAGGCGCGCAGTTCACTTTAAGTTTGTCCAATTTTTTTTTTATTTTTATTTTTAAAAACATTCTGTTAAAAGATAGGTAGGAAAGATAGGTAATAATATATTATTTCAATGGCCGCGATATTAAACCCACAGCAACGCATGGCCCTGTTAGCTAGGCATCTTAACCCAATACAGTCCTCAGTAATGACCAATTTCCCACCTCTTATTCCCACCCAAAACATCCGTTCCCCACCAGCCCAGCGTAAATAACGACCGAAGCCCCGTCTCGTGACGAAGCCCCCCATTTGCATATTCTTACACGAAAGCTCCTTCTTGGGGTCTATATTTTTGTGGGTGACGTTTTGACGGGGCCCGCTGGCCACATTGTATTTTAATTAATTGTTACGGCGCTGGTCGCCACAAACGACTGGACGGCATGGAAGGTTCGTTCTCGTAAAACAAACAGCCGGCAATCTTGGCTATGGCTTTACAGTCGTTGCGTCCGAATTAGGTGTAATGTACGAGTACTTTTTTTTTTTTTTTAGATAGAAACTATGCTGAGACAGAAGGTCAGTGCAGCTTCATCGATATGAGAAGCGAACTCGCTGTGGAGCTCTAGCCTCTGTAATTGTGGTCGTTAGGGGGACAGACCCCCCCCTTCTTTCCCAGACTAATGGGAGAAGGCAAACCGGACTATTGCGACTAATAGGTTATATTATTATTATCATGGCCGAGGACAGCGGGTGTCCTCAACTCCCCACCTCTAACGGAGGGGAGCAGCTCGCGCGCGGCAGCTAAAAAGTGGCCGACACGGGTCATGAGCTGGAAGAGCTCTATGAGCTATCATGACTGGGGGGCCCGGACCCCCCCTCCACCACTGGCGGGTGGTAGTACGAGTACTATTACATGTTTTAGTTAGAGGTGGTGAAACTACGGTAAAGTACCTCCTTCTCACTTGCCTTTCGAGTTGCCGGTGGCACTTTGGGGGGGATATGGTGGAGGAAGACTATCTGTTAACATCCTCATGAGCATAATGACGTTGGTCACCATATAGCTCGAATTTCTCGTCTTATGCTATAAAAATAATTCTATTATCATTAATTTAAATCACACTAGCAGCTAATAATATAACGTGTGTCGAATAATATGAAAATATAGTTTTAGTTTAAATTTAGTCTGATTATATTTATCTATTACTAAGGTAACTAACTTTTTTATCCACATTTCCATGGAATACGGAATTCACACGGAGAACTTAAATACATATCAAAGACAAATAAAATAAAGAGAAAATGTTACAACTTATACTTATAAAACAGTATTTTTTAACTCTTCATTAACAAACCGAAACTTAAAAATCTATTTAGAATATAATTATACGTTCTCGGAACCTATTTATCTATACATTTACGTCTGTCTATATGTAGACGTTAAACCTTTTATAGACCATAAAACTTATCGCCATAGTAAAAATCTGGCGGCTCGGGTATTTCAATAAAAAGTTTACTTTAACGAATTAGGTAGAGAATAATTAAGTGACACTTATCTATAACGGTTGCTTTTATTTCGACACTAGGAGCTCATCATCCTGGTCACCTATAAGAGGTTATAGTGTCATGTTGCGTTGCAATTTGCAACCGAACGAACGCTCACGGTATACCATCGCCGATTGAGTTTTCGGTGGCCTTGGTCTGTAAAGAAGAAAGGGATGTGAAAACCTGAGCATAAAGAATATGCGGATGTCTATGGGCGTCGGTAAACATCAATAGGTTCTGTTATTGCTCGCTTGCCCTCTTATCACATTACAGTACAGTTAACTGTTAAGTTTTAACAATACAGTAAGAGGTTAATATAGTTTTAGTAAGAGGTAGTGCCAAGGAGAAAGGAAGCTCTCG
Source organism: Calycopis cecrops (assembly GCA_001625245.1). Taxonomy (NCBI): domain Eukaryota; kingdom Metazoa; phylum Arthropoda; class Insecta; order Lepidoptera; family Lycaenidae; genus Calycopis; species Calycopis cecrops. The sequence goes on from LUGF01009887.1 coordinate 75,020, forward strand.
CTTACACAAGAAAGGCGCAAAGTGACAGCTGTGTCATCGCGTTTCATGCGGTGTGTAAGTAGCCAGTGGCCCATGGAGTTGGGAGGAGAAAGGAGGGCAGCGCATCTGTATAGTCTCCATGCGGATGTCTGTAGGCGTCGGTAGTCATGAAGAGAGCTTCGACTGCTCGTTTGCCCAATATACCATTAAAAAATACAGTTTCTGACACTGTAAGATCCGAATGAAATGAAGATTTTATGCTGCCTATAATCCTACTTTCCTGTCTTTCACTCGCTAATTGTAGATCATGTACCGTCGGAAGTGACAAGTATTTAATAGAGATGTCCTAGGTAGCGCAGACCAGCTCGGAATATACCAATGGCTGTTTCTTGTGAAATATTTTCTAAAACACGTGTGATTTACTTTAAAATAACTCAATTCAATAGGGAGCCTGCATTAAACACAGAGGATGTTCTATAACTGTAAACCCTAGTGTTAAATTTGACATAAAAAAAGTAAAAATAAAATAATGCAGAGTAACTTATGTGTTACTAGTTTATAGTTTAGTAATTCACCAATATTACGTATTTTTAATCGACTGGGAGGTTAGTTTCAATTTCAATTATGTTGCGACGTTGAAGCCACAAGTACAAGAAATATTTGTACTACTACCCTAAGATCCATTTACATATATATACGATATAGATATGGTGTTGATTTTTTATTTATTTAATTCCTAACCTATAACTATCATTACAATGCACGCCTAATTCGAAAGTATTTGTTATATTACATAGATATATTTGTTTGCCATAAAAGATAAATTAATCACTGACCAAAGAAACATTTCCAAATAGGTTGGAAATCTAGCCGATTAATCTATGTATAAAATACATTTAAATAGTACGATAAGGGGGAAAAGAGGAGACATTTTCGTGATTACCCACGTACAATAGACATTCACATAGAGATAATACAGATGCGTTGCCCTCCTTCCTCCTCCTACAATGGATGATGTTTGAATATAGGTAATTATTTTAAAATACACTTACACTCTTGAAAATTCACTCGAAGTACAGATAAATTTTATTATCTTTTACTATAAATTGCATAAATAGTCACTTGAAAATTCACTCAAAGACCATTAAATAAGTCTTGCAACAGTCTAATTACAATATTGAAAGTGCGAAGAGTTCAGTTCAAACGCATTAAGTTTGACAATGATGACATAACTCAACCCACCGCTTAGCGCAGTAATTTCGTTATTCATTTATATAGCATGTAATTAAATACGACGAGCGCACAATTACTATGTAAATAGGAGCCATGAATGTCCTTCAACACGACGTATGGCCGTGGCTCGCCGTAGCTGGAACACGCTAAGGAAATTTACGTGGTGGAATAAAGCAACCCTTACGTGTATAACTTTGTAAGGAGGTTGGTATATTGTCTATGTAACTGTGTATATAACTTTGTAAAGTGGTGATTCTCTATGTAACTGTGTATATTACCCTATGTACTTTGTAAAAAGTTGTTTATTGTCTATGTAACTGTGTATGTAACATTGTAAAGAGGACTTAAGCCTTCTTGTATTGTCTATTGGACTACGTATGGCGGTAATTTATCTGAGTATGTAAAATTGTTAAGAGGTAATTTTATTTAATGTACTTAGGTCAAAAGTAGGAGACAGGAGTAATTGTCGATCTGGGATTAATGCGTGTAGTAGAGAATATGTCGCCTTGGCATTCAGGCCATCTCCATCGGTAGATAGATAAATATTATGATAAAATACAAATGACTAAAATACAAATTAATTATCTATATCTATATCTATATCTATATCTATATCTAATTCTATATCTATATCTATATCTACATCTATATCTATATCTATACCTATATCTATATCTATATCTATATCTATATCTATATCTATATCTATATCTATATCTATATCTATATCTATATCTATATCTATATCTATATCTATATCTATATCAATATCTATATCTATATCTATATCTATATCTATATCTATATCTATATCTATATCTATATCTATATCTATATCTATATCTATATCTATATCTATATCTATATCTATATCTATATCTATTTAATAAATCTGTAGAAGGGTAATTCTGTACATTGAAAATATTGAAAAAATAAATAGCAGGGGGTGTTACTGGATCGACACCAAACCCAAATATGCGATTAAAAAAATTTTTGTCTGTATGTCAGTCTGTCTGTCTGTATGTTCAGGCATCACGTGAAAACTAATGGTTCGGTTTCGATGAAACTTGGTATAATTATACCTTATTATCCTGGGCATAAAATGGGATACTTTTTATTCTGGAAAAATACGTAGAAAAAAAATAAATCCATTGCGAAGACCGACATTACATTAATGACATACTAGTTTTTTAGAATGCCTCGTAGTGTAGTAAGCATGTTCAAATGTTTTCACTGTCGTGAAGTCTTGGAATCGGAAAAAGTGTTATTCGGATTTTTCAATTTGTAATAATAGGCCGGAGTCAGAAAGTTGGCGTTGGTATATCGAGAAGGTATCTTTCATAGCTGCAAATTAACAGGTTTGGTTTCCTGCGGAGCTTTAGGCTGTCCATTGGAGAGGGAGAGGAAAGGGGGCCATTACGTCTGCATAACAATTATCATGTCAATGGGCTCGCAACGAGTGACAGGATGTTCGTGCGCGTGGAAGAAGTCCAGACTGCACCAGATGCTTAAAAAATCTTTGTCGATATGAAAATGTCAATCTGGACTTGAAGGAATTAGAATTTAGAATAAGAATTTTAAAGCAAACGGTTAAGGTTTTTGCTATATTATAACCGACAAAAAACATCTTCACAACTATGTGATGCCTGCTTGTCTGATTTACCTCATCTAATTCTCTTCTTAGGCTCTTACAAGCAATACGAACCATAGCACACATATACCTAACTGCATTCAATGATTGGGTCGCAAGCAAAAGGTCAAAGGTATCTCCCGGGGTCGATTCCGCCGCCATGTAGTAATGACGTTACCTCTTACTAAATGTAGAATTCACCAACGAGATATGGTTACAGTTGAACCCAATGTATCATATTATATTATGCGATAAATTGTAAACGTCCACTTATGTGTAGACGTGTGGTGATATACCGCACACATGCATTATGTTGAGTAATTACACGACATGTTGGATGATTTACTTGTATGTGTTGGTGTGTTGGCAGAAAATGTTCATGGTTGTAGGATTAGGGAGTGTAAAAGGGAACAGTTTCTGTTCGATTCTCTGTCCTTTTCGAGTCGATGAAAGAAATGTGTCCCTTTTTATTACTTATTTTATGAAGTTTTTAGAAAATTTCTGAAGTGAATGAAATGTGTTCTTATATATAATAACTGTACAGAGTGTATCTTTTCTTTCACCGCCCTCTTATGTAGATAAAAAAACAGCTACGATATTATATAGTTACTTTTATGTAACTAATGGCGTCCTAGCCGAATTTCGGCTAACGTAAACATCTCTGTACTTACTAGGCAACTTCGCAGGCACATTATAGTGCACAGACATAAGTTTTTTTTATAGCATAGGAGGCAAACGAGCAGTTGGGTCACCTGATGTAAAGTGACATCCGTAACACCAGAGGTCTAACAGATGCGTTGCCGACCTTTGAGGAAAGAACAAGCTCTTTTCTTGAAGATCCACTGGTCGGTCCGGAAATACCGAGGGGGGCAGCTGATTCCAAATTGAAATGATGCGCGGGATGAAATTGCGCTTATAGCGCACAGTAGTGGACTTCGGAGGATCTAGGTGGTGACGGTGGAATTTGGAATTTAGGCGCGAAGTCCTATAATGGAATTCAGTTGCGGGTAGTGGACTCTAAGGAAGTGGACTCTATTCCCTGAATCTTCTATTAGGAGGAGAATATCCAGGAGACACA
>LUGF01009887.1:78969-93084 GCA_001625245.1 Calycopis cecrops
TAGGGACAAGCCGTATTATAAAAAGCTAGCCAAAGGCCACCATCACGTTGTGCAACGTGTTGTACCACCGCCAATCACGGGCCCGTTGTGATGGTGCATTACAAAACACGCGGCGATTGTCTAATGAAAAGTAATTAAACAGCGGGGGCGGGACACGACGGCGCGTGGAACAATCGAGAAGGTGCTGAGTCAGCGAGACGCACGGGACATGCCTCGCGGCCGGCCGGGGGCACCGGAGCCACGAAATGTTTGTGGACACCATAGATTTAGTATGTACAAGATACACAATGTCAGAACAGAAGCGAGACAAAAAAAATTTTGACAAATGTCAGTATTACTACAAAAACCGTAGACGAAACCTGTCTACGACAAAGACACATAAATGACTTTGTCATTATTATGTAATCGGGCCGCTATAGCCTTTTACTAGCGTAAAATGTTTGTCTCATGTACTTCATCTACTGTCTCTTTTCTTTTCCGATGATTGGAAGTTAATTTTAATGTCTCGCTCCCACGCTTTGTACATCTTTCACGTAGTGAGAACAATTCTAAATCTATGGTGGACACAGTGCAGGCAGTATTATAATTTAAAAGTCAAAATAATAAAGAAAAAATAATATATTTACGTTACCGTAAATGTAATAGAAAAGAGGACATTTATGGCCCATGGAGGTGGGAGGAGAAAGGAGGGCAGCTCATCTGTACATCCTCTATGCGGATGTCTATGGGCGTCGGTAGTTATAAAAATGGCTCCGACTGCTCGTTTGGCCCCTATAACAAACAATTGCGTTTCATCATCATCATCATCATCATTATCAGCCTTTATCTGTCCATTGCTGGATATAGGACTGCTTCAACGAACGCCAAGTTCATCGCGCAAGCCAATCGCGGACCATTGAGTGTATGCCACGCTGTTATTCAATGACCTACGACCGATATTCAGGCACGTCTAAATTACATACGAATGTATCTTTTTTCGACGCAGCTTTAATGTATACAGAACATAAGAAACAAGGTTATGTGGGATTCTCACCTGCTGAAACCTGCGTGGCGATCTTCTCTACCATAGAAGACTGTTGGGAGTCAGTACCGAACTTCATACGCTGTGCACAGGTACTTATAACAGGTAGAAGTAAAATTAATAATAATTCCTTGATAATTATTAATTAATTAACAAGAAAAATGTGCGAGTTGATTATCCTACTAATATGATAAAGCTAAAAGTTTTTATATATTTCTTACACTTTCACTAAAAATATATTCTACTGAAAAAACTACAATACTATGTTTAAGTTGAAATAAATGACTATAAAAATACTTTTAATCCCGAAAAAAAAGTTAATATTTTACGGTTAAACGAGGCCCACAGCTAATAAATCAAGATAATATATTACCTATATAAAAATATATTAACCCTATTCTGCATTAATTATCATACGAAATTATGGCAATAATTGAATACTGACAACTGTCGTCGAAGTGGCAAAACGGGGCATAAAAATGCAAAACATTGGGCGTATGTGGACCAGGTGGCAGACTTACTAACGAGGACAATTAAAAAAGTGGCGCGGCTGGCAACTGTCAAGTGACGTCATACTTGTGTTTTGATTGATAGTCTCTATCATGATCACGTGTATCTATCCGTTGACTATTTTGACAGGTTACAGGTTTTCTACGCTTACAGACGTACTATTTTACGGGTCATATTTTTCAGAACCGCCAAAAAATCACATAATGCATCCCCCTTATATTATAAATGCGAAAGTTTGTATGTTTGTTTATTTGTTTGTTTGTTTGTTACTCCTTCACGCAAAAACTGCTGAACCGATTTCCATTAAATTTGGCATACACATAGAGGATAACTTGGATTAATACATAGGATAGTTTTTATCCCGAAAAATGTTCTTTAGAGATGCCATGGGATGATATTCCACGAGATCGAAATTTGCGCGGATGAAACCGCTGGGCGCAGTTAGTTTATTATAAATTACACTAAGTAAAAAGCTTACAAGATAAAAAGTGACCCAACTGCAGGCAATCTCGACATTATTTATAACATTATGTGTATATTCTTACACAGATAAAGTGTGTACCTACTGGTTTGATATGTAACTTTTAATTACCACCGAACTTTGAAGTCGGTTAAGTTCCTAACAAGTTAATCGAGAACTAATAAGAAGACAGAACAGTTCTCGATATTTGCTGATCTATGAGATCAGGAAAAATTTCTTAGTATAATACTTATATTTATACTCGTAATACATCTTATATGCTATTGTGATTTCTCAGCATCTAATAAATAGAAGAAATAATGTGCAAAGTTTTGTTTGAAAAAATATTTTACCAAATAGGACAAACTTCATCGAACACCGACATAGGATGTAATAAATTACTGGTTTTTGTATAGTATAAGTGGGCAGACGAGCAGTCGGTACTCATTAGTGACTACTAGCACTGTACATACCTAGCATTATAACATTCATATAATTGATATGCAGATGCCCTCCTTCTGCCTCACCCCTCCAACGTGCCAATATAACCAACCGCACGAACCGCGACTTTATAACCGTCACTTAGCGGCGGTATATACCTAAGCGAGAGGTACCTCCTCGGTCGTACCAGCGCCTACCCGATACCTCTTGGCAGCTACATGCCAAAATGGGAAGAACTAAATATACCGCATCCAATTTTCGGACCTCCGCCGGCGCGGTTAGTTAAGCTCTCGGCATATCTCCATTGATTAAAGCCCCGCTCGCTCCTCGCCTATTCGTGAAATCGCTTGAGTGTGTTCGCTCACAATTTGTTCAGCTTTTTCATACTTCGTTTGTCAGCTGATGCGGAGAAAACACAATGTGATTCGAACTTGTGCCAAATCATGGCCTCGTTAATGCACTTTGCTTGGCTTTTGTTTTGTGTCGTAGCTGCATTGGAAGAGAATCTTACAGTAGGGAAGAGCTAGCTCAAACAACAACGGCTTGGAGATGGATGCAGTTGTACTTGCAGCTATACATCCAACACTTACATATAATAAAATAAAATAAACTCTTACAAACATCAATTACACATTTTTAAAGTTCAGCTGTGTTTTCAAAATATTTCTAATAGGTCTTAACAAATTGACTGTTACTGTTACGTATCCGTGCGGTTTGTAAGAGATAGGACCTCTCAAAACCTCCGGTCCTGTAATCTCAAGATTTTGATAAATCGCCACGTGACCAACTTACGTCACTTGGTCTTGCCAAAAAAGAATATTTTTACAACTTCAACTACTAATTGCGAGACAAGCGCAATTTATGTTATTTAAATTTTTACATTCACTTCAGTTTTTTTTGTACAAACGCAGCGGTAGGTAAAACTAGGTAATATGTATATCACATCTAGGAATTGTATAATTAGATAGTTAATTTATAAGTAGGTTATGTACCTACCTCTTTGTATACTAATGACGTAAGCTGATTTTTATCCCAGTGATTATGAGACGAATTAGTACATAAAAATTAGTAAGGTCGAATTTGGAAAAAAATATATATCGACAATAAAACAGTTAACTTAACTAATATGTAGTAATTGACATAGAGTCAAATTTAAAAGGTCTCATGGCTTTCGAAATTATTAAATTAACACGAAGGTATCTGTAGCTACCAATTATTTAATTTACTTTTTGATACTTTTTACAAACCGCGCACACTTAAACACATCCTTTACAAATAGACCAGTTACGTTTTCAAATTGAGCCGTAAAACACTTACGCGACATTTACGTAACGGAAGTACAAAAAATGGACGGTGATCGCGTCCATTTTAATAATTATCTACATTTTAGCGGCTGGGGGTCAACCCTCGGGGGTGGCCCAGGCGTGAAGATGTAGATAGCCGCCGACCGGTGGTCACCAGATGGTCGCCGTCTAGCAATTAGTTCGTAATTAACTTCGATAATTTTATATACTTTGTAACGTTTCACGGAATCACGGGGTCGATGGAAAATTTCAATTTCGTTATAACTGTCCTTGAAATTAATATAGTATATATTCTATGTAGTATAAATTAATTTCAAGGACATTTTTGAACCAATTTTTTAGAATTGCTGATCAAAAAAACGTTTTGCTAATAGAAATAGATTTGCAAACTTGGACGAGATGATTGTCATTATTCTTTCGTAAGTAGATGTGAGAGCGAGAGGAGGTGCGCCGATAACACGGCCAGAGGTGGCCTCTTTGATTGTGCCCCTGCCAAGAAGGCGTAAGCCTGCTACCTATCTCATTTAAATTACTCATTTATTTTATTCGTCGTGTATTTCTTCTCGTACCATTTTTAACACTAATACTAAATTTTTATGTTTAATTACAATTAGGGAAAGAGAGCCCTTAAGTATTCCTACGACCAGTAAATTTTATGGAAGAAAAAACAGAAAAAATATCACATTTTTATGTTAAAATAGTAATTTTGCTAGATGTTAAATATTAAATCAACGTTGCAAAGTAGAACTCGCAAAGTTTATCTCAGCACAAAGGCGAAACTCAAGAACACTAAAATCTGGCATAAAATAGAAAAGAAGAACCAGATCTTTATTTGTCGCGAGTACATCAATCAACTGACCAGAGAACTTGACTAACGAAGCGAAGCTTTCCAACTTGATTAGGTCAAGTCCCAATTTGTGCTCCGTCATGATTCTACGTAGAGTATAAATAGTAACCTACATTCTTTTAGCAAGTAATGTAAAAATATTTATATTACGAAGTTATTGCATTAAAATTAATAAAATTTAGAAGCTCTCTAGGAGTAGGAATATTTTATTAAATATGATAATAGAGTTGACTTTAAAGTTACCTTTTTTCGCTAGGAAACGTTTTTAGGCATGCCTCAAGTTTGGTAAACCTGAAAGGTATGTGGGAATTGAAAGCTAAAAGACAGACTTCTACCAAAACCCCAGCGGTGTTCCTCCTCATCGGATGATGGGAACGCGATGGCATTCAACTCTGGAGTTCAACTCTGGAAAGTTATAGGTGTGGTTCTTATTAGATTTCGATGTGTTGGAACTCACGGTACACCGAAATATTTGGGTTTTATGAAATAGGGGACGGCTTCCTCAAGTCTTCGCCCTACGGGCTACGACGCTTCCTAGCGTGACACGTTGCGGCGCCTACATGTTGGACCTCTGTCTGTCTGCCTGTCTCTCTTCTGCCTTCTGCTTCCTTCTCTTTATTACACTTTCAGAGTAGGAATCAACTACATTTCCACCCTCAACTTTAAATTTTACATATTAAAAAGGTCACTGAAACTCATTGCAATTTATCATACGATAGTTTACCGTCTCAATTAGAAGTTAAATAAAGTTGTTACTCTTTCAGACAGTAATATCGCTCTCTAAATAGCTCGCTGCCAGATAAAACATAATTTGTAGATAAAATACTTTTTAGTAGAAATTAAATTGCAATGGAATACCAGGCTGGATACATCTTTTTATCGACCTCGGCTCGCCACATTTCGCCAACGCCACTACTCCTGTGTGGCCGGGATCGGCAGCAGCTACCACTTTTGATAAAATCTTCGCAGACAGTCATAGCATGCTGTAACTGGAGGAGGAGGACTAAGGAGGAGTAGGAAGGTTTCACGGTCCAGCTGGAACAGAATGATGGTGTTGTAAAGAGGCTGACATCGCTCGGCTAGCCATAAGGAGTCTCGTTACTGGGATTCACACCGTACACATTCTGGCCACCTCGATACATCACACTTGAAAGGACTATAATCGCTATGATCACTGGTCGATGAAATGTCGACGGACAGACAAAAGACAGGAGTTTTTAATTATAAGAAATAATCTGAGCCAGCAGGATGTGCCTGTTACATCTCGAATTACTTTTTTTTTATAGCATTAGGGGGCAAACGAGCAATCAGAGCCTTTTGATGACTCCCGACGCCCATGGAAATTCGCATGATTGTTACCCCTGCCCTCCTATCATCCCCCCTCCCAATGGGCCACCGGCTACTCACAAACCGCACGAAACGCGACAGCGACGCTGTCACTTTACGCCGGTATCAAGTGAGCGAAAGGTACCGGTCGTGCGGGTCCATCCTTTGCATAGGAGGATGTAGTGTCATGCACCATGCATGGCACTACCTCCTCCTATGGAGCATGGCCTCTTCCTATAACCATAATCGATATGAGATGGAAAAGACAGAAGTGTTATAAGAAATAATCTGACAGCCAGATGTGCCTGTTATATCTCGAATTACTTGTATTTCAGTTAGTATCAAAAGATTTTGTGATTTGTTTGTACTCTGTCTATGGTAATGACCTACACAAATGTTATTGATATGTAAAATATACGATTAGATCGACATCGCCTGATCAACACCTAAAAACAATCAAAATCAATCAAGTTTTTGGGGAGATCTATATTCTATATTGACTTCTGAAGTTTATTCTATGGTCGCCTCTTTTCATACATCATCAACAGCCAGACAAGGGCCTCCCCCAGAGCTCGCCACAACTCACGGTCACAAGCTGCTAGCATCCAGCACCATCTGACTTTGACCATCATCAGTCCACTGGACCATCCACTACTATACATAAACGGATTAATTCCTATTTATCTAACTAAAATCTATTTTTTTATTGTAGGGGAGGCAAACGTAGCCGGAGCCATTTTCATTACTACCTACGCCCACAAACATCCGCATAGAGACTATACAGATGTGCTGCCCTCCTTTCTCCTCCCACCTCCGCTACTTACACCGCACGAAACGCGACAGCACAGCTGTCACTTTACGCCGGTCTCGTGTAAGCGAGAGGTACCTCCCAGGTCTTGCCGGACCAATTCGGGTGTATGCAAGCATGCAGTGTGGCACTACCTCTTACAAAAGGTTTTTGTTCCACACTGGATCTATACTTGACCTTGACTTGTTTAGTAGTCAATTACTTGTCTATGAATAGCTGTGTAGGTGTACACTTAACAGCACGCAAGGACACACTACGCTAGTAGTGTAGTACACTTGTAGGTGAAAATTGTTTTGTGACATGAATCAGCTTTGCTAATATTATAGGCGTCGATGTCCACCCAAAGGATCCGCCTGCTGATTTGCCCCATTTTACTAAAAAAAACACCTATTATACCAAGAGACCTTTTTTTTTTGTTTTCGCAGGTGAATGCCTTTACGCACGCTACCCAGGAGCCAGGGGCTCAACCGGGTACAGTGTCGAGTTCGACAACTGGGTTGCCCCTACCGACTAAGCCCCTGCGGGTGCCTTCAGCCGCTATAATTGGAGGGCCCCGGATCTGAATGCAACAGGGCGCCTCCAGCGACAGGCTGGCCTCGGTGAAAAGGCCAGACTCCTCCTTAGGGACTGTCCCGCTGCCTTTGAACAGTCCCTAACTCCACGTTGGAACCGTGCAATGGGGTCAGGTTCCCATCCTTACCCCTGGTCCCAATGCTCCATCGGAGCAAACCATGCCTGTCGTCCGAATCCACGCCGCCATCTGCTGATTCAGAGGGACGGGTGGAGGACCGCCGGCATTGGCTGGTCCATACCAAGAGACCTGACTTATACCGAACCACACCGTTTTGGTCTTAACTTGAGACAATCTTTATGTTACCTATCTTAATGTATTAATGTAATAGAATGTTATTGTCAGTATGTGTTGTCTTGTGTATACTCTGTTGTTGTTGTCTCTTGTATTTTCTTTTGTTAAAGGAGGACAAAGGAGCAGCCGGAGCCATTTTCATGACGACCGACGCCCACAAACATCCGCATGGAGGCTATACAGATGCACTGCCCTCCTTTCTCCTCCCACGTCCATGGGCCACCGGCTACTTACACACCGTACGAAACGCGACAGCGCAGCTGTCACCTTACGCCAGTCTCGTGTAAGCGAGAGGTACCTCCCCGGTCGTGCCGGCCCAATTCGACTGCATACAAGCATGCAGTGTGGCACTACCTCTTACCAAACTGTGTCCGAATAAATGTTTTTTCTTTCTTTCTTTTTCTTTCTATCTATTAATTTATAAACAATCAAAATCGAACCCGGACCAACCATCTCCCCAACTTATTTACCAACGCCATTTGTGCGTTACGAAACAGCCCGCCGTTGGACAAACTAAAAATTAAAATAGTTAAACGGCCCACGGGCCACATCCACGGGCTAAGCAGCCCAATTGTGGCGCGCAGCGGGCGGCGCCGCTTTCATTATTTTATAATAACAGATAGACCGAAACGTCGCGTCATGGATCTAATTGCCACGTTGTGCGGCTCCGTCAGTTACACCTGAAGGCTCATTGTGCTTTCTGCAATACGATAAAATCGTAATTAATGAATTATTGTAAATATAAATCGAATTCCAACTGTTTGTCCGATTGTTTTCGAAATTTACCGGTTTTGTTCTTCTATTTGGGCATTTTGCATACGATCTCGAGTTGTTATATTGCACAAAAGCTGACTATAGACGCCATTGAAATCCGCATATGTGCTGCCCTCCTTCAGCCTATCTCGCCAATGGATGACCTATGAATTGCTGGCTCAGAAGCTGCAACAAAAGCGACAGCACAGCGTTTATTTTATATACTACCTCTACTTATTATAAATATAATATCATATGCTTACATACTTACTTCTTTAGAACTGGCTTTATCAGTTAAAATAATAGACAACAATTCTAAATTTGAAATAAATTCCGAATATTAATTATCGAAAATGGAATACCTAAATTCCGTTTTCAAATTATCAATCATAGCAACTAACAATAACAAAGTCGACCGGGCGTTACGTCTGTGGTCGGTACAAATGAATATAGCACTGATCAGTATTGTAGATTATGCTAAAGTGGTGTTAGACGTGTCGAACGTTATATCTGTGGATCGATGCAAATTATCTTAATAACTATTGCAACAAAAGTTCTAAATTTGAAATTAATTATAAATTTCAATAATTTTCGAAGATGGAACATCTGAAAATTCCAATTACAAATTATTTATCAATCGTGGCAACTCACAAATATATAACAACGTCGACCGGATGTTACCTCTTAATGGACAATAACTATTGATACAAATATTCTAAATTTGAAATAAATTATGAATAATAAATTTTTAAAAATTCCATTTTCAAATTATCAATCATGGCCACTTACAATAAAACAAAGTCGAGCGGGTGTTACGTCTGTGGCCTGTACAAATGGATATACCACCGATCTGTATTGTAGATTATGCTAAAGCGGTGTTAGACGTGTCGATATATCTGTAGATCGATATAACTCATCTTATTAACTATTGTTTCGGGAGGTGTGGTGTGAACTGGCGATGGTATCGCGCCTGATGTGTTTTATATTAACATAATAGCTTTCGTGAATGGGTATCGCCTCTCTGTTTGTTGTACATTTGATACATGAGAACTGGGGGGTCAATGAACTTGTTAATAAGGCCAATATTGGCGGCGGTTTGGGGACGTCCCAGGGTTGTCAAATTTGACATTGCTAGATCAAATGTAAGTATGAAGAAAAGATTTAAATCGCCTTACCTTTTATCATTCTCAACAATTTTAATGTAGAAATGTATATTACAGACAGACACACATATTCTACAAACAATCACAATGTTTCCCTTTATCTGGAAACTATGTTTTTCTTTACACATCTTAGATGTACAGACAGATTAGTTAATTTTTTCTTCTTGATGGGGTGTTAGCCTAGCAATATTAAAACAGTAATGTCTATAACGGTATTAACGCCCAACACTAGATTATTTTGTCGATATTTCGGATCCTATCGACAATAAAATCTAGTGTTGTGTGCTGGATATAACAGGGTGTTGTTGATGCAATAGTGATGAATGTCTATAGTTTGTAGTGTCGATACTTTTGCTGTTTCTGGCCATTGTTTTTGTCGATATAGTGATGTTTCTGTCGATACTTTCTTATGTCGATATAGTGATGTGAGTATTGTAGTCGATACTTGTAGTAGGTATGTACAGTTACAATAAATAACATCTTATTACAAAGAGAGCGCGGTCCCAATGAGACGCTGCGAGTAATAATTCACGCGCCCACTACGATAGGCTCCGGTCAGAGCTGGTCGTTTTATTTACTAGCTAACACTTGTTTCGTGGCTTTACTTGTTCTGAGGCCATCATATGACCAGCTACATAATATGCATTGTCAGTTAGCTGTGGCTATGGTATTTGTTTTCGACGTAAAGATGTCAATGTGTGAAATCACTAATTATTCGTGCTAACATTTTTTTCGGTAGCATTTCTTTTACGCTTTTAAGTATTAGATGTTATCGTGCGTGCTACATGTTGCCGGGTATTTTCCTGGAAACCTTCCAATCTTTCACTCATTGTACGAGATAGCAAGACATGAATCTTAAAAATTATAAAATAAATAAGATTCGAACTGAATTGAGTGTTTTCGAAATTCGAAAATCATTACTATTTTTCACTGCATGCTTGCATGCAGCCCAATTGTGCGGGCACGACCGGGGAGGTACCTCTCGTTTACACGAGACGGGTATAAAGTGACAGCTGTGCTGTCGCATTTCGTGCGGTGTAAGTAACAGGTGGCCCATGGAGATGGGAGGAGAAAGGAGGGCAGCGCCTCTGTATAGCCTCTATGCGGATGTTTGTGGGCGTCGGTAGTCATGAAAATAGCTCCGACTGCTCGTTTGCCCTGCTGTACCATAAAAAAGCCGCTATCGTCGCTGTACAACTTGTACTGTAACAACCAGCCCCGGTCTCCCCTACAGCAAAAAAATCTTATACAGTGGCTAATGGTTTGAATTACCACGACAGCGGAATACATGGTAATAGAACCTTCCTTACCCGGTAAAATCTGCATAGAGGAATTCCTTTTGCCAAAAATGTCCTGCACTCTTTGATAGCCGTTCACATTCACTAGAGCGATCAGAAGAAATGATGATAAAGTCACACACACACTACTTCGCAAACCTGCATCTAGTAGAATCTTGCTGAGTCGGACTTCGAACTGAAGGGTGCAAAGGAACTAAAGTAATCTCTCACTTGCCTAAGAAGTCCTTTCGTAGAAGCTCGCTTTCACTGGACCGATCAGGAATTGTAATGATGAAGGCGCACACAGTACTTTGCAAACCTGCATCTAGTAGAATCTTGCTGAGTCGGACTTCTAACTTATTCCGGTGAAAGGTGCAAAAAGGAATTTCTCACTTTCCTAAAAAGTCCTTTCGTAGAAGCTCGCATTCACTGGACCGATAAAGAGTTATAATGATGAAAGCAACTCAAACCTGCATCTACAGGGTGTGGTGTAAGGTGATTTAAGCGCATTTTTCCCGATCCGATCCTGTAGGCGTGGTGATCGTGTGGGCCCACGGCGGAGGCGTGTGCGGAGATAAACGCAGGCCTCTGCCCCTGGCGCTTGCTCCGTTTTGCACACCTCGGACTCAGATACGACTGTAGGCACCAATAAATATCGTGCACTAAATTAGACTGGTAATGATTCAATGGCGTTTGTGATACGAACACTTTTCCTGTTCTAAACTAGACCAAATAGACGCTGGCTTTGTGTGTTGATAAATATTATAATGTTTTGCCTAAGCCAGCCAAGAATGTGAAAGTATGTATATATTTTTAGTAATCTTTCAATACGTAACTGTAGTTTTTGCGAGAAAATTGGATTTAGGATGAAATGTCGCCCAGATATACCTATCTGGTCGTATAAGTTATAAAAACGGCGTTTAATTTCCAGCAATATTTATAGAAAACAATTGATAAAATAAGTATTACGAGTGGTGGTAAATAGTAAGCAATTATTATACAATAATATCACTAGGTATTGATTATAAGTAACTGTTAAATACCAGAGTTTTCTTTGTGGATATCAAAAAGCCAAAAAAATAACAATAAAATATGAAGCAAAAGTAGAAGATATTGAGCTAAAAATAATCACTTCGATCATAATTAGCTATTAAACACTGTTTTCGTACTTTTAGATACTACTAGTACCAAAAACAAAGACATCTAATTCAAATCATCAAAATTGGCTTTAAATAACTTGAAAAATGGCAAAAAAATAACAATAAAATGGGAAACAAAAGTAGCATATATTGGGCTACTTATACAGATAAAATAACCACTTCGATCATAATTAGCTATTAAAAACAACTTTCAAATACCACTAGAACCAAAAACAAAGACATCTACTTCAAATCATCAAAATTTGCTTTAAATAACTTGAAAAATGGCAAAAAAATAACAATAAAATGGGAAACAAAAGTAGCAGATATAGTCTACTTATACAGATAAAATAACCACTTCGATCATAATTAGCTATTAAACACAACTTTCAAATACCACTAGAACCAAAAACGAAGATATCCACAGATAACTTCAAATCATCGAAGGTGTTAATTGTTCTTTTTCAAACGCTGCTCTACCCCGAGATAGCGATCTGCTGTTACTTGTTATCCATACCGTAGGTGCGTCTTTAATAAAGTGCAATAATTAAATGTTGTAGCCGCGTTGTTTATAGGCGCTCCGCCCAACTGCCTCGTCCGTCCGATTAACGACCTACAAGTATTCTTCCGTACTCAATTTCGATCTGCATTTGTTATGCTGATAGTGCATACATGTTTTGCCGTGCCTGTTTCTTTTTGTGTTTAGATGTTTGTGTTCTAGCCAGCTTTTGTCAGCCTTTTCTGCATTACTTGATTAGATATTATTTATATAGGATGAAAATTTTGTTGTGATGTACTTTTTTATTTGGTGTTTTTTTTTTGTTTTTTTCGTTCTAATTATATTTTTGTTGTCTAGATTTTATGTGTTCGTCTGATTTTGCAAAATTAATTGTAGGCATTGTTTGTGTAGGGGGGGCAGCGGATGAAGCTCGATACAAGTCCCCGTAGCCCTCCTATGGTGTAGAAGATAGCTTACGCAGGGGTTTTAGTGGGTAAGAATCCCACATAACCTGGCTGCTGTTCCCCCGTATAGCAACTAGGTATCTTTGAAGATTTTCCCCTGCATTCAAAAAAAGGTATTGTTTGTGTAATGTAATTAGTTTCAATATCTGGTCTGTGACTAGTCTATCCAGGTAGGCTAGATTTATACTAATCATCTCTAAAGTGAGTACATCCTCTTAACTTTTGTCTTGTAAAACGGATCATGTCGTATCGCTATCATATTTTTAAAGTTCAGTACCTTACAAAAGGTACCCTTATCGGACCACGCACTTGGTTGGCTGTTAAGATAGTCCGTATCAAAGTTTTTTTTGCTTATTAGGATTATGGGGGACTAGCTTCCGCCCGCGGCTTCGTCCGCGTGGATTTCGGACTTCAAAAATAATTCAAAATTTTAACTTATTATGTTATTCTGATATGAAAGCTATATTACTGTAAAGTTTCATGAAAATCCGTTCAGTAGTTTTTGTGTGAAAGAGTAACAAACATTCTTACAAACTTTCGCCTTTATAAAAATTAGTAGGATTACACATTCGACATCTCATAGCACTCCATTACTTTTAGTCATAAGAAGCCCTTGCATGTCCTTATCCCCTCTTACCCGGTTCCAGGTGAGGGCTTTGGGGGGCAGCAGCCCCGGACTCCAGTTTAAGTCCAGGGGCTTTAAGATCATTTTTGTACATAAATTGTAATTGACAACAACAATTTTTGTACATAAATTGTAATTGACAACAACAATTTTTGTACATAAATTGTAATTGACAACAACAATTTTTGTACATAAATTGTTGACAACAACAATTTTTGTACATAAATTGTAATTGACAACAACAATTTTTGTACATAAATTGTAATTGACAACAACAATTTTTGTACATAAATTGTAATTGACAACAATTTCTCAATTTCCTACAAGGTCTCCAAGCCTTGGGCTCGGACAGAGCTTAATCCAGCGCTTCCTTCGACAGCCTATCTTTTATCACTTCAGCTATCGCTATATTTTTATAGACCCAAAAAGTCAACTTACAATTAATTTCATTCAAAAATCAACAAATTACGCAAGCTTGCCAACGTTCGTACGACCCGAAACAATCTCAATTCTCACAACAGATTAGGAAGTTTTCTCGCATAAGGTGAAATGTCGAACGGTTCCGGTGTCAGTGGATGAGAAACGACCCGGGGGTAGTATTGTAAACACAATT
>LUGF01009887.1:101651-118855 GCA_001625245.1 Calycopis cecrops
TTATTTATGGTGTATAGCAGATGAGCAGGCGCAGGCTCTTGACTAGTACTGCCGCCCACAGACATCCGCAAAGTTCACCTTCCGCTTGTGTACCCCCTAGCTGTCACTTTCCCTCCCCGGTGCTTATTTATATTTTACAAAAATAAAGTTTACAATTTTAAAAATATCACACAATCAATCTTCCGTCACAATATGGGAGGAAGGAGACGAGGCATCTGTATAGCCTCTTTCCAGAAGTCTATGGGCGTCGGTAGTCATGAAAATGGCTCTGGCTGGTCATTTGCTTCGTTCTACTCTAGATGTTTTTTTATAGAATAAGGGGGCAAACGAGCAATCGGAGCCTAGCCTACCGACGCCCATGGATATTGGCATGATTATTACGCAGATACGTTGCCCTCCTATTCCCTCCTCAATGGGCCACCGGCTACTCACAAACCGCACGAAACGCGACAGCGACGCTGTCACTTTTCAAGTGAGTCAAAAAATAAAGAGTAAGTGCAGGGATAGCAAATAAACGTCATTAAAGCATAGTCTACTTAGGAATAGAAATGGCACAATTAATTTATTTCAGTTTTAACTCTAAAGTAAAGCTTGGATCTCAGTCTCGAGGAAGAGATGCTTATCGAATAGGAGCACGAAAACGGCTCGTCTCGACTTACACTTAAAATACAAACAAACAATAAAATTTAAATAAGAATTCAATATTACTAAATAGTACAAAATAAAAAAAAATCATTTATTATTTTTATATCAAACAATCATGTACTATATTAAAATAAATTAAATTTGCAAATGTAATTATTATACACATATTGTGTATTGTAATATATTTTCCACGGTGACAATAACAATTTTGAATTCATTTTAGCATTTTAGAAATATTTATAAATAAATTGCTACTGAAGTTGCAGTCAGCTGTGGCCATTTTAAATGTTACATTCCAGAATACCAAATTTAAAATAAATTAAATTATTAGCGCTAAATTGAAATTTGATATTAGTCCACAAGGGGATCTTGTCAATGACTAATAAATTAATAAATAATTATTTCTATTTTTCACGGTTCACGGTGTTTGCCAATATCATGTGCTAATTAATATATAATA
This sequence comes from Calycopis cecrops, assembly GCA_001625245.1. Classification (NCBI taxonomy): domain Eukaryota; kingdom Metazoa; phylum Arthropoda; class Insecta; order Lepidoptera; family Lycaenidae; genus Calycopis; species Calycopis cecrops. The sequence goes on from LUGF01009887.1 coordinate 102,757, forward strand.
ACTTATATATTTTCTATGTAGGTATAATCTGACAAATAAGTGGTAGTGGCCATGTTGGATAAGAAATTCGCATACTTTTTAATTTAGTTATTATTACAACAGCTTGTTGTTGCAGCAACTTGTAATAATTTATATTATCTCTTATATATCTATATAATATATAAGATATATAAGATATATATCTTATATAAATGTTCCCTTAATTCTATTTTAAATACATAAATATAATTAATGTTAAAGTGAAAAAAATCCGCTACATATTCAAAGGCGCAAAACGTATCACAAAATTGTGATATATGTATATTATGTATTATGGTGATAAAATTTTAATTTACTTCTAATGATTCTGTGAACCACGTATAAAGAAAAAGTGTATGTTACGTAATATTTATACCGTGTTTGTATCCCATTATTTTTACTTTTTTTGTATATTGACCATTGTCGGTGTCTCCCCAAGCGACTGAAAAGACACTGAAAATCAGCGTCATCTCGCTATGTAATTGTCATAATGTTAAGACGTAATTTAAATATAAATGCGGTATATAATGTAATGTAGCCGAAATGTGCCGACGAATTTTGGAAGAAGGCCTCATTCACACTTTGGTTGAGATGGTGAACGACATAGTTGCTATAACATCAAATTTTTCAAGGTCAGCGTATCTGCATTATGTCTAGCATAGGTAGTGTCATACTACGTTATGTCTAGCATAGGTAGTGCCATATTACGTTATATCTAGCATAGGTAGTGCCATACTACGTTATGCCTAGCATAAGTAGTGCCATACTTACGTTATGTCTAGCATAAGTACTGCCATACTACATTGCAACGGAATTGGACCGGCAAGAGGTACTTTGCTCACATAATACCAACGTACAGTGACATCCATGCTGTCGCGTTTCGCCCGTGGTGTATATGTCACCGTAAGATTGTAAAAACCGTAAGATTACAAAATAACTCGGAAAATTGTAAACTGTAAATTTTACAGTTTGCTCCGGGAACATTATAAACTAACGAAAAATGATGTGTTAAATTGTAAATGATTTGTACAGTTCACAATTTTCCGATAGTTTACAATCTTCCGAGTTATTTTGTAATCTTACGGTTTTTACAATCTTACGGTGACATATACATTTTGTGAATGAACGGAGCCATTTTCATGACTACCGACGCGCATTCTTTTCCCACCTCCATGGGCCGCCGGCTACTTACACATCGCACGAAACGCGACAGCGCAGCTGTCACTTAACGCCGGTCTCGTGTAAGTGAGTACCTCCCTGGTCGTGTCGGCCCAATTCGGCTGCATGCAAGCATGCAGTGTGGCACCATCTCTAACTAAGATCTGTAAGACGGTGGCCCATGGAGTGCAGAAGGAAAGGTGGGTAGCGCAACTGCATTCTAGCCATGGGCGTCGGTAGGTAATTATCCAGAGGCCTCGATTGTCGCTTGCCCACTTATAATATAAAAAAACTGGACGCCAACACTTTATCTGTTAGTTATATAAGATAGTAAAATAAATATAGACACTAAACTAAATACAAATCCGGAATCCAGCCCCGTGTAATGTCCCGCACATTAAAACAACATTATTTAATAACGCGACTGTTCCTATATGCTGAACTATTTTAATTGGAGACATAAAGGATAGGCATTAGTCCACTTCCAGTATTTCAATGAACGAAATTGTCGCATTCGGAACGTACTGCTTGCGCGTGTCTTCACACCTTCGTACTGGCCGCTATGGTATTTAAATACCGACTGTATTCCTTTGTTTTAAAACGCAATTTCCATTGTTGATGATATTTAAATACGCTCATTTGAATATCAATCAATAATCAACTTTCTTACAATAGTATTTGGGTATAAAATTGCAAATTGATACTGGGGAATAGTATGCAAACTATTGAAATGGTTTAAGGTATTTCAAACTCTACTCGAATATAGTTAAGGTGTAATTTTATTTGACGGGATAGTTAATATATCATTGCAGTTGTACAGCTATTCGTGCGCGTAATGAGGCAAAACAAGTCAAAACGCGAACTCTCTCAAATATGTAGAGTCGAGTTTTTATCTTTTACGAGAAGCGACTATCTCATATCGTTATCTATTTACATTTAAATACGCATAACAATCTCTTGTTATATTTAATCGTTGTAGGAATGTGTTTTCTCGGCCATGATAATAATAGCATAACCTATTAATTCCTAATAAGTTCGGTTTGCCTTCTCCCATCGTTCTGGGAAGGAAGGGGGGTCTGTCCCCCTATCGACCATAAATACAGTGGCTCGAGTGCAATGTGCTCGCCACTCATATCGATGAAGCTGCACTGACCTTCAGTCCTCAGCGTATATCTATCTAAAAAAAAAAAAAAAAAGGAATGTGTTCAGTTAGGTTAGGTTAATTTGTTTCCATAGATAAACCGCGGAAAGACCTGTGGAAGAGGGAGGAGTTAGGTCAACGCATCTGTAACATCTATGAGGATGTCAGTGGGCGTCGGTAGTAATGAAGATGGCTCCGACTGGTCGTTAGCCCCGCTATACTATTAAAGAAAACAAAAAAGTAGGAGAAGGCCAGTACACTTGGTACAGCTCTGGATTCATCGGGAGAAAGACATACTTAGGTCTTAAGGTCTTGAATCACTAACCACTGAGGTTCCCCTAAAATCCCTAGAATACTGTGCTACTTCAGCTGTCAGCTGTTAAATTCTACAGGGTCAACACGAACTTGGCGAGCATAAAAATACTGAGTACTTGAGGCATTTTTGGAAAGCAGCCATATGCGGACAGTACAGTGTAGTAAGAGGTAGTGCCACGCTGTATGCTTGCATGCAGCATAATTGGGCCGGCACGACCGGGGAGGTACCTCTCGCTTACACGAGACCGGCGTGAAGTGACAGCTGTGCTGTCGCGTTTCGTGCGGTGTGTAAGTAGCCGGTGGCCCATGGAAGTGGGAGGAGAAAGGGGGGCAGCGCATCTGTATAGTCTCTATGCAGATGTCTATGGGCGTCGGTAGTCATGAAAATGGCTACAACTGCTCGTTTGCCCCCCTATACCATAAAAAAAAAAACGTACAACTGGGGACGCTATGAGTGAAGCTATGACGATTTTCTAATGCTTATGATCACTAGGTAGAGGTGCCACTCTGCATTGGGCAGGCACGAGTGCTTTTTTTTCCTCGACAGCTGTGCTGTCGTGTTAGGTAAGTATCCGGTGGTCCATGGAGGAAGAAGGAGGGGGAGGGCAGTGCCTTCAGCCTGCGGATGACTATGGGCATCGGTAGTCATGAAAATGTTTGACTATACTATAAAAAAAACTAGTCATTGAAGTTCAGTCAGTTATGATCGTTACCTAAATGAGTACCTATGTCTGTAAAAAGTTCTAACTACTATAACTTTACCAATAAAATTATTGGGAAATACTATCTAATATATAAAATTCTCGTGTCACAGTTTTCGTTGCCATACTCCTCCGAAACGGCTTGACCGATTCTCATGAAATTTTGTGAGCACATTGAGTAGGTCTGAGAATCGGCCAACATCTATTTTTCATCCCGATATTCCCACGGGATCGAAAGTTACGCGGGTGAAACCGCGGGGCGCAGTTAGTTTCCTAATAATTTTGTCCATACTCTATATTATTATTTGCTCTATAACAAAACAAATTCTCCATTTTTAACTCACGTTCTCCGCTGACTTTGGTCGCACCGTGATGATATTATCCCACTAATATTATAAATGCGAAAGTTTGTATGTTTGTTTGTTACTCCTTTACGCTAAAACAGCTGAACCAATTTTCATGAAATTTGGCACACACAGAGAGTAACTTGGATTAACACATAGGAGCTTATATCCCGAAAATATGTCCCCATGGGATGCCATGGGATGATTTTCCACGGGATCGAAATTTACGCGTTTGAAACCGCGGGGCGCAGCTAGTATAGCCATAAAGGCTATCTAACCCCGATATAATTTTGGAACTAGTCTATTTTTTTATAGCATAGCAGGCAAACGAGCAGAGAGGTCACCTGATGTAAAGTGATCACCAACGCCCACAGACATCCGTAACACCAGAGGTCTAACAGATGCGTTGCCGACCTTTGAGGAAAGAATAAGCTCTTTTCTTGAAGATTCCTAGGTCGTATCGGTCCGGAAATACCGAGGGGGCCAGTTGATTACAAATCGAAGTGGTGTGCGGGATGAAATTGCGCTTGTAGCGCACAGTAGTGGACTTCGGAGGATCAAGGTGGTGACGGTGGAATTTGGAATTTCGGCGCGAGGTCCTATAATGGAATTCAGCTGCGGGTATTAATCCGAACAATTCCTCGGAATACTCCCCGTGATAAATACGATAGAAGACGCACAGCGAGCCGACATCTCAATAATTCAAATCAAAATAATTTGATTAGAGCTTTCCAGCAAACAAACTCTTATTTATTATATTAGTATAGACCATTGAGCTTACTTGAACTTTTAATTGGATGAAAAAATATGTACATATCGAAAGCAAATGCAAATACCCTAAAACTAGTTTTTTTTACATAAAAAAGGGTTCAAGAAACTACCCTAAAGGGCCTAAACTAGAAGGTGGCCGGAACTCGCTTCCAGGCTAACCTTAACAGCCGCTATAAAGCCCTTAGGAAACTAGCATCCTTAATCTTAGCGTGCGACAGAGATAGGCAGCTAAATAAAAGAGTGCGACAAGGACAGGTGATGCCGCACATTTCGAGCAAGGTGCAAGAAATCGATCAGGTGTTTATTTATACAAGGTGCTCCTAACTCAAGGTAGATGCGAATTATTGTGATTTTATGATCGCCTAATACACTTTGACTAGGTTTTGTTGTAAACTCGACTCTGGAATGGCTGACGACTTTTATTTTATAGCATAATAATTGTTTTTAATAAGTTGATAGTAAAGATAATATCTGTAGCGAGATTAGATTTTTATGTCTTAATTGGACCCTTGACTTTTTGATATTAAGTAATGAGGTTTAGGTAAATTTACACAAAAAAGTAAGAGAGTTTTTGGAGGCACCATACCCTGATTGTGCCTTAACCTTGAGAACAACCGCTGACCTCCTTCTGCGCTAAGGGGGTTAAATAACGGGGCTAAGTTTATTAATCATATGACGCGCGTGAATCCGCGGGGCACAGCTAGAGTATATTTACATTTTTTATGGGGTAGGGAGGCAAACGAGCAGTCGGAGCCATTTTCATGACTACCGTCGCCCATAAACAATATAGACTATACAGATGCGCTGCCCTCCTTTTCCTCCCACCTCCATATATTTTATTGAGTTTTGACGGTAATACATCAGCTCACCAATGATGTAGATGTGTGTATACGGGCGTTGGGGTTCCAATGCTCAAATCCCCCTCATAAACTATAAAGTAGAAGAATCATCGAAATAGGTTCACCCAGTCAAAAGTTCTAAGGCAAGAAATATAAAAAAAATACAGACAGGTATTTATAACCGTATTTTAAATTTAGTTAGGTATAAAGAAGGTTTGATAACCTCCTTTTTAAAGAAAAGATTTCAATTTAGGAGTTATGTTTGTGACACGCTTCCATTTCTTTTGAACATCTTAGTAGGTATCTTCTTAATTCTTTGTCCCACAGCTATTGTTGATTGCAATAACCATTCGGCCGATACGAAGTCTCGCTCACATTACTGTCAAACCGTTTTATAATGTTTATGCCCTCATTCCAAGGATTGGGTTGACGAAAGAAGGATCACAACATAGTAATAATATATTAATATCTGTGGACATATCACATTACGTTAGTCTAGCCCCGTGCTAAGTACCGTAATGACTTGTGTTACGGGCACTAGACAACGGACAATATATTTATCATGTTTTATAAATTTAAAGTTTTTGTTATACAAAAAATACATATAATACGTCATAGATAAACCATCCATGACCCAGGCGGGATTCGATTCGACCCCTGGTGCAACATGCTCCGCTAATCCGAGCCCTGTACCACTGCGCCAGCCTGGTCGTCAAAAGCATCCACAGTAGTCTACGACAGAACAATAGAAGTAAGGTAATAGTAGTCACTAACTCTCTTGGATATTTATGGGTGTCGGTACTTTAAGCTCCGACTGCTCGTTTATCCCCTTATGCTATAAAATATAGTCCGTTTCTCGGTCAGGGTCCGGCGGTGAGGCAACGCACATGCCCTACACCTGCCCTATCCTCTTCCCTTCGTGGAACTGAGTAATTCGCTTATTGATTACCGCAAAGTGGCGCCGATTTTAATTATTCAGTATGTAATATGACTTTAATTGCACGGCTGTTGGGCCGTTGGCTACGGTTTATGTCCAGCTTTATTTAATGTATTAATTTCTAGGTTAATGTAATATTTACACATCTTGCTTTATACTATAAACATAATAAAAAAAAATACAAATATGTTTGGTCCATGCATATTTGTTTTTATAATTTATTGTTATTCCCATCTCCGTTGATAAGATGTCCAACAGCAGGCAGATGAACGAGAATTAAGGCTGGATCGTCATAATAATCATCATCAGGTAGTGCCATGCATGCACGCATGTAGCCTGGCATGACCGGAGAGGTACTCCCTACCTTCCTTACCTCTCGCTTACTCGAAACTGGCGTAAAGTGGCAGCTGTCCTGTGGCTTTCGTGCGGTGTGTAAGTGGCCCATGGAGGTGGGAGGAGGAAGGAGGGCAAGGCATCTTTATAATCTCTGTGCGGATATCTATGGGCTTCGGTAACCGTGAAAACATCCTCGATTTCTCGTTTACCCCTTTATACTATAAAAAATCATACACAATTTTTGGATAATCGTAGATAGCTACAATAACATAGATTTTTGTTATAAGATATCAATCTAGAATGGTACCTGTACCTTAACCAACAGTATAATCACTACAGATACCTACGTACATAAAATCGCTTTTATTGTAATAGTGTTCTATTCTATGATTTTAAGGTAAGGCGAGAGTCTTTACAGGTTTAATTTTCAAAAAATACTTTGTTAGTGCTCTCTTACCATGTGTGCCTAAGTACAGTAGTTTCGGCTGTAGGTACATTCATATGTAAGTCAGTTAGTTTTGCTATATACCTACATAGATTAGACAAATACATTAGGTAAACACCAAAAGAGCCAGACTAAATAATACAATTGTACAAACTGTGAAAGTCGTCAGTCATTATGATATAATGAAGAAACCGTGCATTTTAGTACGAGTTGGTAGAATACCGCGAACGGTAGAGTACCTAGTCTAGGCATAAGTTCTGTTAAAACGAAAAAAATAATTTTGATTGCAAATAACAGTTATAACTTTTACAGTTTGTTAGTTTAATACACAAATATAAAACAATTAAAAATATAAAAAGCTTATTCGAAATGGTCTCCAGTCTCTGGCCAGTTATCAATAGAAGCACGCACTCTTTCCTTGGGGAAATTCTTCACTGCCAATATACGATTGGCAGTGAAGAATGTGGATTGTTTTAGGGACTCCAAATTATCATGGCGTTTAGAGCAAGCTGTACTCTCTTGAACTGACCATAAATCATAATCCAGATCATTAAGATCGGACTAGACGACGGCCAGTCTTCAGCTCTGATGAAATGTTCCGATGTTTTGATTTCTTTTTCACAAAAATATGTCTCAGTCACTCCTTCATAACTAACACCCCACCAAACCATCACTGAAGATGGATAATGCCCAAGTTGCACTCTGTCGACTAATTGGGAAGCTTCCTTAGAGCATTGAGCATAAATACGGTAATTTTGTTTGTTAAAATGTGGTTCAATTGTAAAAATTTTCTTGACTTCATACCTACTTTGTGTAATGCAATCACAGCAATTCTGTTCTCTTTATCACCCCACTCCATTTTAATATCGCAAAATATTCTACAATGTATTGGCGCCAAAATGAGAAAACATAATAATTTTACAAAAATGACAGATTCCAAATTCAAACATATTTTTTTTTTATTGTAACAGTATGTATGGCCAGACTAACTTGTGTAGAATCGATATTTAATAGCCCAACTTGCGGTTGAGTTTATTTGTTTAGACTTTAGTATCGTGTTGACTAGCAGCTGACACTATTTTGTTACATTGTCGGAGCGTCCTTGAAGTGTTTTTATTCTACTTCTCTAAAGTATCTCTTTAACAATTATGTACTATAGTGAAGGGAGACTAATTTATGGTTTACTAATTACTACTTAACATTTTTAGAAGAGAATTCTTCGGTAAACCTTCAGTTTCCTTGTAATTATACACTCCGATTCATACTGGCCCTAATGGCCCTAATGGGAGTTTGTCTGTGTGATGTCCTATGGCAGGACATTGCAAATTATGACGGTACATATTTAAAAAAAATCTAAATAGATTAGAGATTATTTATACAATAAAAATTGAATGAAGAAGCATTTAACGTAAATTTCTTTATTATATGTTTAAATGTTCTATTACTTATCTACATCTAAATATACAAATTAATCAAATTGGAGTGTCTGTTTGTAATATTAATAAGATAAACGTCTTTTAATACAAGGACATGAAAGTATATACTGTGCCAAATATTTCTTTTATTATCTTTGTCTATTTGTTCCTGAATCTCTGAAACGGCTGTGCCGATTTTGACGAGACTTTCACTGGCACAGAGCTAATTAATAAGGAATAAATTAGGTTAAATATTATATTTATTGTTTTTTATCAAATAAAAGAAAATCAGTACCAAGATCTTAATTGTCTGTTACAAAGATTTTACAAGCTTCTTACTTCCAAAATGAAAAGAGATACATTTTCTAGTAGAAAATAGGGGACTTGTGATGGCTATAAAAGGAGAAGAAGAAGCGTCACTCTCTCTTTTTTTCACTATTCAGGAATATTATTATTAGACTTTCTGTTCAATTACATATGATAATGATAGTTAAATAGGCTGTAACCTTTCCATAAATAAGATAAAAAGGTTCATATCCCAAGTGAAACACTATCAAAATGCATCTGAATCTAATAACAAATCAAAATTATAAGAAACTCATGCTATTTCTACGAGAGCATTCCAAAGAAATACATACATAACCACCACCATAACAAACCCCTACGTCTACGCCGTCAACTAAAATGTTAGCGTTTTTTTCCATCCCCATTTCAATAAAGGAATTAGGTGACAAGGAAAGGTGCAGCGGCGGTGGCTCGGAAGTAATGCGAGTTACCGCGGCCAGACAGGTGCCCTCGCCCTATACTTAACTGTGAAACAAAGCCTGTACTTGATAGCCACTGATCTCTATTGTTGAGGTGAAAATTGTTTTGGTGTTAGGGGATATGGAAATGAACGTTCTATGTGTTTGTCTCAATTATTACATCTCTAAGTGAAAACTTCTATTGGCGTAAAGATGGGGAAGTAATAAAAAGAATGGGTAAGTTACCTTAACTGTGAAACAAAGCATTATATTTGATAGCCACTGATCTCAAGAGTTGTAATTTAATTGTTGAAGCGAAAACTTGTTTTGGTGTTAGCAAAGGGAAAAATATTATAAGTTACCGTTATCTGCAGCTTAGTTACATAGGACAGGAGGTATGCTACCTCGTAGCAGTGCTACAAGTGTGTGCTAGTAAATACAGGTTATTGTTACTTGGTAGTTTTAGATTTTCTCTTCTATCGCTAGTTTTTATGACTGCTTGTTTTTTAACTTAGCTGGATAAATGGCAATTGTCAAATTGGTGACTTTTGATGGCCATTAACATGCGCAAACGCAGATGCTTGGATCGCACAAACAGCACAAAACGCGACAGCACAGCCGTCACTATTTATTTTGGCTAAATTAACAGTAGCACTGACGTTTATACAAATGACGTCAAGCGGTTTACAGTATCAGTTGTCCATTTGAGGTCAGTGTTGTGATATCTTTATAGTGAGATTGTTAAAAGTTTTATGATTTTTTGCCATTAGTAGAAGGACTTTTAGAAGTGCGAGCACCTACACTAATCTGTAATTTTTAAGTCTAGGGAGCATACCATTAGTAGGAGACTTATGTGTAGTAAAAGAATTAGATAAAAGCGTATTAGAAGATATAAGTATATGTCGTGTTTCAAGCAGTAGGTCATAGTCAAAAAAACAAAGCTTACGCCTATTAGAACATAGCGCTCAGGCTTTTAGAAATTTCAACGTACTTATTGTATTTTAAGGACCAAGAAGGCCTAAAAAAACACACCACATACCGTCCACCCAAGTTTCATCAACCCGCTCTTCCATAAAAATATAATTGTCGTCAGCTTATTAAAAAAAACCAATCGGCTCATCAAACTCCATCAGCTGTCTCTACATCCGTTACCGCATAGCGATACATTTGCACCGAATTATAATTACCGGAGTATTGCCGAATGCACCGAGGGTCCTGCCGCATATATTATAATACTAATGCGGTAGGGTCGGCAGGTGTAGGCGCGGTTGTAACTGTGAGTTTTATTCGGTAATAATCACTGTGTAAATGCGTAAAAAGCCGGTAGACTTTAAATGTCTTCTTGTGCATCCCCTAAACGAGCAGTCGGAGTCTATTTGATGATCACCAACGCCTATAGACATCCTCACAATTGTTCAGCAGCTTGAAAGTTGTGTCTCGTCTTTAGTACCATCTCAATTACTGTAAAGTTTCATGAAATGCTATATTACTGTAAAGTTTCATTAAAATCCGTTCAGTAGGTTTTGTATGAAAGAGTAACAAAAATCCTTACAAACTTTCGCATTTATAATATTAATAGGATTACATACTTACAAGTACCTACATATAAATGTATAATTTGAGACTGAATATCTCACAGACAAACTGCGTAAGCAGTTTTGTGAGGCTATGTAATAGGTTAAGTTATAAGACTGAATAAACTAATTTAAATAAATAAATTTAAAAAAAAATTAGGATACAATACAGTATCTCTTACTAAATTATCATTGCTATTAATACAAAAATCTATTGATATCGAAATTATCAAATCTTTCAATTTGTGAGATTGCCACCAAACCAACAAACAAACCATCCATCTTCACAGTCAACCATCAACACCAACAACTTTATTCCACCATTCACCCATAAAACATCAAAGAAACACACTAATAGGTGCAGGCATCGTTTTTAATCTATTAAGACGCCCATTAAATAGGTAATAAATGGGTAAGCACGTTGTGTCACTTGTCCGGACGACGAATATGTGTTCTTAGAAGTACGATATCATCAGACATCCACCGCCGACATCCAACACGTTTACATTTGTAAGAATATCTCTGTGTATCCGAAATCTCGTTTGGTTTAATTGAGCGCGCCTCCGAAACGTCTCCGGCATTATTTTATGGATCCAGCCGATATTTAAATAGGATATTTTATTTAATTGGTAATTTATATTGAGGATACGTTACAGGCTTCTGTGGAATATGAAATGATATCAGTAAGAGATGTGCCGTATTCCAGCCGAATTCGGCACGCAAATAATAATAATAATATTTTTGTGGACTTTACACACCACGTTAGTCTAGCCCCGTGCTAAGTACCGTAAGGACTTGTGTTACGGGTACTAGACAACGGAAACATATTTAATATGTATTATAAATTTCAGAAATTTTATATATTTAAGATTTTTATTATAGAAATACATATAATACATAGATAAACATCCATGACCTAGGCGGAATTCGAACCCGCGACCCCTGTCGCTACATGCTCAGTTTATCCGATCCCTGTACCACTGCGCCAGCCTAGTCGCAAATGGTAAGTGTCTTTCATGTAAAACCTATTTTGGATGGGTTCACCGATTTTGTGACAAACTAAGGAACAGTTTAGAGTAATAAAGCCAGTGTAGTGTGGCCTCGTAGACTAAGTAAGTAAGATGACGGTCTTACGTCTTTCTACCTCGGATTCTCGATCAAATTTACTCTTAAACATATCCACATAGAGATTACAGAGATGCGTCGCTGTCTTTCACCGGCTACTTACATTCCGCATGAAACGCGACAGCACATCTGTTTACGTTCGTATCGTATAAGCGAGAGGTACCTCCGGTCACGCCGCGGCCGGCCCAATTCAGCCTTATGCGGGCACGCACTTAGAAATTAGCTTACCTTTTGAGGAAGGTATAAGTGATGAAAAAGTACCAGGCTAACATAACCGGTCTGAGGGTTCGGCCTCCAGGACCTCTCACGAGCACGAAGTAACCTGTCAACTTAAATGCCATAAACGGAGACATGTTGATGAAATTTACGTGCGTGAGATGAAGAGATTCGCCGCCACAAGTTCACCAACCCACTTGGGCAAGTGCTTGAGAAACTGTCGTAAGCCCTAAATACCTGAGATTATCAACCAGGTGACATTCGATGTGGCCATCTTTGTGCAGAGTCACTAAGTTAAGAGGTAGTGCCACGTTGTACTGTAACCGAGTTGGCATGACGTGAAGGTTCTCGCTAACACGATACCTACCGGCGTAAAGTGACAGCTGTGCGTTTCGTGCTAAGTATAAGTGAAGAAAGCAGGAGGGCAACACATCCTCTATGCGGATGTCTATGGGCGTTGGTAGTTATAAAAATAGCTCCGACTACTTGTTTGCCTCTTATACTATAAAAAACGAAATTTGAGGCCACTTTGGATACCACGCGAACGCCTGTCAGAGACGAGGGACGTGGAAACGGGATTTTTCACCGGACTATCGAAGTACATCCGTACGATTATGATACAAGTTGTCTTCCTTTCCTTCTCTGCCAATGGGCCACCGGTCCCAAACCCCACCAACGCCACTGAATATATGTCACTTAGCAGCGGCATGTGATATTTACCTTCCTTACCCTCTCAAAAAGTTCTAAACAGATAGGGGATGAAGAAAATCTGAAAAACGTTCTTTTTATTTTCTCTCTCGTAAAACTTTTAGCTTTATTATAGAATTCTTTCCTCCAAAAAAAAGAAATAATTAGAATAGATTGCGGATGTAATCACTAGGTCCAGCTAGATAATTTAACTTAAAAATTTTTAAAAATTTCTTCCATAATACATTTACTTGGATTGAATTTGACACTGGAGCCGAAAAAGGAGCTACTTCACTTGGAGGTAGTTGCTATTCAACAATACAAATCGATATCAATTCGTGTGATTTGAAAGGAAGTGATGTAAGTATTGGCACGGGTCAGAGATAAGCTCGAGATGGATGCCCGGATCAGCCCTCGAGTGTGGACGATCCTTTATGCCCGGATCAGCGCTCGCGTGTGGACGATCTTTTATGCCCGGCTCGCTGCCCCGCCGGACTGGCCTTAGGGGTAGGGTTGCCAGGTGACAGGATTTGACCGGACATGTCCGGATTTTATTGGTTAGGTCGAATTAATACAAGTCCGACCTGTCCGGGTTTTGTTAGGCTTTTGAAGAGTTTACCAAAAAAATATAAAAACTGGGAAATAAATATCTTTAAACAAATGTTTGTGTGGATTGTTAGAGTAAGTTTCAAAAGAATAATAATAATAAGTGCATAAAACAAACTACCAATTTTCTTTAAAAACCCAGTGCATCAAGCCATTCAGGACAAAATTTCCTGTCAGACTTTTTGATTTTTGGGTCCGGCAACCCTACTGAGAGGATTTTTCGCGCCATTCCCCGACACCCGCGCATCAAGACTCGAACTTATCCACTCGGTGTACTTTGATGTAATAGGAAAATAATGTAATGGGTTAGAGATCAGTGGTCCGATACAGAACGGTAATATGATTGTTATACTTTGCTAAATATTTTTTAGGGAGTAGGTAGGAGATATTTTTTACTAGCTATGTTTTTACACCCGGGCAAAATTTCCCCATGCAAAAAAATATTTTTTCAAGGTAGTGACATATTCATAATATATTTGACTAAGTCTTATATTATATCCGAACGAATAATAACGAAAAAGTTGTCATATCAATTGTTACTCTGATTTAAAAAAAACATGATTAAAAATACATAATGTTGCTTGTTATGTGCATATTGGGCAGGTCTGAGAATAGACCAACATTTATGTTTCATCTCGATATTTCCACGGGATCGAAACTCACGCGTGTAAAACCGCGGAGCGCAGATAGTAATGTATAAAGTTTCGGTGCTTGGAATAATCTCCAAACTTCAGTATCGATTTTTATTAAATTTTATACAGTTGGAAAACTTTGTCTTACTTAAAATAGATGAGTAGCTAGGTCAATATGACGTGTAACTTACCTAATAAAGGTTATATTTATATTGCCACAGCAACGAGCGGCCCGGTTATGTCTTCTATTCTAGTATTATATAATTATATAATACGCTATTTAGTTACAGCTGCTTAATGTCCTTATGGATAGATAATAATATAGTTAACCAAATAAACAAGAGATTCTAAAGGCGGAAATTATTAGAACTAAAATTGTTATAAATGACTTATGTTCCTCTGCTTCGTTTTCTAGCTTTATTTTTAACTCTCAGGGATCGAAAAGTACATTATCTTGGATAATAAGAATATGAAACGCTCAAAGACTTTGATAGTTTGCAACATTCTATAGTTGAAACTTGAAGAGATTGTCTTGTTGAAACTTATAAACTCACAAGAATATACGTTGATGTACCTACATTGATATACTTAGTTAAGTTAACTTTATTAAGGTCTTAAGTAGGCAACCTATAGAGACACTACGTACGGTAAATGTTCGTCGAACCTTAGCTATGTGATTGTAGAAATGTTTATAAGCTCAACTGTGTAAATGTGTAGGGGTTTAGTGCAGACATCCTTATAAATATTTCTTGGGCGACATTTATATGTTCAAAGTTATTTAAACTCTAAACAAATGTAATGAAAATATGGTAGTGTTTGATTAAACCCGTGGTACAGAAATGGCTGGTAGGAAATACAACAGTTGAAGGCCGTAATTTAGCCAAGTGCGAAGTTCCGACACATCGGGGGGTACATTCCTGGGTAGGTGTAAGAGTCGTCCAGTTGTAAGTCTCGAATATTCCGCCGCGTAGCCACACGCAATAAATTGCGGGGAGTGATGGTGTTTTTTGCGCGACATTTTTTCCCGCGCTATTCGCGCATATATCACCGGCTGTACGGCCGTAGTGACTTATGCCGTGTCTCGTTCGGTTTTTAAAAATAATCCCCTTCAAACACATTTATTCTTTTGCAACCTTTTCGCGCGTATTTCTTGTTTCTTGTAATGGCTGATCCTTTTGCGGCCGATGGACGGAAATAAATTTTATACGTGTTTAATAGTCAAATTACGTTGCGGACCGGTTTTTGTTGCCATTCCGTCTGGCCGCATGGTATTTGGCGTAATTTATATTATACAGAGTTCATTGTGGTAGTTAATTAAATGTTTATTAATATTTTAAACGCTTTATGTCTTCTTGAGGCGTTAGAGCATGGATAAGTTCAGTCGTAACTTTGAGATGGTCTGCTAGGCTAATACCTAAATAATATTTATAAAGCAGTCACGCGCGGTGCTTCGCTCTTTCTTTAGTCACAATTTTTTAGCGATATTGCTATTAAATAAATGTATTTTGCTTTGCTCTGCATCCAAAAATCAATGCTAAATAATCTGATCTTGGAAAAGTCCAAGGACAATTAGAAAAATAAATATGTATTTGTATGCTTAGATATAATGTAAGTGTCCAGACAGAATATTCATCCATAAGTTAGCTAGTTTAGAGACTGACAATGTTCTCACTATAACACTATCCTCTACAAAATTGCACAAAAATCTCATATTTTTAAGTCTGAATCTCTGGCAATGATAATAGTTCAATTAGCTATTAAAAACACTGTATGAGGATGCATCTCTTCCATCTGAGCGAGAGGGATGAGTCGGCTCCGTTTTCGACCCCAAATCTAGTATTTTCACCCGACGCGCACTCATAGCAATCTGAAGGTGTATTGGGCTTGTCTTCAATTTCACAGCATGAAGGAAAAAGTCTCACACAAAGTTCAAAAGGTTGCATTTCGTTTCGGCGTGAATTACCTTTCAAACAGATAGTGTTGCTCCCCTCCGTTAGAGGTGGGGAGAGGAGGACACCCGCTGTCCTCGGCCAAGATAATAATAGTATAACCTATTAATCGCAATAGTCCGGTTTGCCTTCTCCCAGTAGCTGGGA
>LUGF01009887.1:120609-130665 GCA_001625245.1 Calycopis cecrops
AAGTATTTTCGTATACTTGTCGTAAACTTTTTTTTAATGGTCTCCGATTAACAGTAGGTACTTATAGTACATGTGGTTTAATTTAATGCCTTTGGTTTGTATCCACCTTGTATACGGGTACTATGACTATACACTGTTTGTCATATTATAGAGTTAATGAGCCTAGTTGTGTTAATGTTCTATGATCAAGTGAAACATTACTTTAAACTTTAGTAAGTTACGACATATGTAAAATAATGATGTCTAAAACAAAAAAGAAAGCATGGTCGGCTATGTCCTCGCGATTAGTGTGGTTCTAAGAGTGTCTGCATAGCCCCTCGGGGCATGGGTGAAGGAAAGTAACATGTAAGTAATATGTAGGTACCTTTGATGTCACGAATGTTTATAGGACTATGAATAAAGCCCCGAATTGCTACAAAAAAACTTCTATTACTATTTTCTGTCTGAGAAATAATTTTCAATAAAATGGATGCGGCACTTAATCCGAGACGGCTGCGTCAAAATCAGATTTCCGATAAAAAAACCGCAAAAGCAAAACCAACAACTTCAGCGATGCGCGAAAATAAAAAGGCCAATTCCAAACATTAATTGTCAATGCCCCTAATCCGTACGTTAAACCGCGGAACCAACAGTCTATGTAGTTGGGGTATTTTTTAGCATTATCCGATGTCCTTTCTGAAATGCGATTAAAATTGTATAGCCGCCATATGTCCCCGGCACCCGGGCTACAATATCACGGGCCGTTGCATTTTCAATTTTGCGCGATAAGCCCGGACTTGGAGATGCGGACTTTTCTGCGGGATGGCGGAATTGATCCTGACTTATGGCGGAGTGGACAATTGAATCGCGTCTATTCTAATTTCATCCCTCAATTGAACTTCTTGGGGTCCGTTGATTGAAGATTTGAGACGGGATCAAGTTTTATGTGATTTGAGACGTTTGTTTTTATGTTCCGATGTGTGTACAATAATAATATCTGTGGAGTTTTACACACAACGTTAGTTTAGCCCCCCGGTAAGTACGGCAGGACTTGTGTTTTATTTATTTTTTTTATGATATAGGAGGACAAACGAGCAGCCGGAGCCATTTTCATGACTACCGACGCCCACAAACATCCGCATAGACGCTATACAGATGCGCTGCCTTCCTTTCTCCTCCCACCTCCATGGGCCACCGGCTACTTACACACCGCACGAAACGCGACAACACAACTGTCACGCCACGCCGGTCTCGCGTAAGCGATCTTGAATCACCCGGTCGTGCCGGCCCAATTCGGCTGCATGCAAGCATGCAATGTAGCACTACCTCTTACTATAAGTTAAGATTTGGCAAAAATAGAGAAATCTGGAATAACATTACTTTTTATCTGTAAATAAATGAATGATTTTTTTTGCGTAAATTTTAAGCGGGTATAGGTACCGTGCGTATAGCTAGCTAGTTGTTTTGATATATTTAGCCTTGTTTTGGTCTGTTTGGACTCTTCCATAGTAAGCTAGGTCGATTACTTATTATTGAACTCTATTGAAAGTTTTAATTCCGTGGAGCGCCGTAAGAAGGTAAATACTTAGATAACTGTCTAATCTCATTAACATAAATTAAAAAAAACACGACTTTAAGATGCGTTGCTAGGGAATTGAGATGACAAAACGTAATGCTCAAAATGCCGTAAGCATCACTTATTTCGCATGCTCTCAATTTGCAACTGATTAAAACAGATCAAGACTGAGTAAAATAAATATACGTGAAATAAAGGTACATTTTTATATATCGCATTTTTTTTAAATAAAAAATCTTTCGTTCAGTTGATACTGTCGTTTCCATATTAGAGAGTTCATTATAAGTATAGGGAAAAATAAAAAAGAATCACATTGAAATATCAATAAGTATTGATAATTTATTCGCAATTTTAATTAAAATACACAACTTCACAATGTTTTGTTTTTAAAAACTCATAACTTAGGTACGGGATATCGTTATAGGCTTCTGCTGTGATCTAATTTACATTTTATACTTTCATAAATTTATCTTCTAAAGACAATTTACACTTCATATTTACAAAATACATTTTGGATTTCGATATTGTCTATGGAAATTCATAAATCGAACACTGGCGAACAGATAATAGCATAAACTGACACTGACATAACTTACGTCATATTTGACAGATGTCAAATCTATTCGACGAATAGAAGACATCTTGTCTACAGGTCCTCTTGACATTTCCATAGATAATTCCTCACCATATTTATGGCCACACAATATCTTAATTTTACAAAAAGTCCTGGGTACTGTAAACGACAAATCAACATGTACAAATATTAAATTCTTCAACCACTGGACCTCAATCGCTTATGATATCCACATCAGTTCTTTCGCTGTCAATCATATATCGATATTTACAAATACGATTACAACTATATATAAGTTACTATTGCGTTTTAATACAGACTACACGAAATTAATGTACAAAAACAAAAATATACGATATCACACAAACATCGGCTAAATTAAATACAAAATAATCTATACAGGAACGGAATATAACTTATTATATACAAAATACACAATAATCGTTTGAACAACCTACTTATATATATAAATCGTCTAAACGGACATAACTGGTCTTAACTAATGTTATAATACTGTACAATTTCACTAGTTCATGTAGATACGCCTACTTTAATACTTGGAGGCTTACAAAATGGGCACATAGCTGTAAACAGATATGTCTGGATCAATTCAAGCTGTTGGTTTGTAAAGCGGTTACAAACATCAATTCAGTGGAACAGTCTTATGAATTAACACGATGCAGTGAATATGTAGATATTCGTGTGGAGCCACAGTGGATGCGGAGGCTGGTTATCTCCGGTCTGACGGGACGCCGCTGCTGGGTGCTTACTTATCACGTGTATTCACTCCTCCATCCAGTCTGCAAAAGAAGTACTCTTTTAATACAATTGAAATCTTAAGGTGCCCAGCGTGGGGGAAACTGAAACCTTCTGACGGCTCCCAGAGGCCTCATTGAGAGACCAGAGGACTCAGCGCCTTGGAGACAAAGGAACTAATGAGGCGCATTGTCAGATGAGATAAGAGGACAGGCTAGGAAATTGAGTTTCATTCCAGATCTCCAGAGTTTTGGTGAGAAAAATATCCCATGTTTTTGGAGTGAGGGTTCTTGAGAACCATGACTTGAGCTTGAGCTTGAGCTCTCAAGAGTGTCTTCTCAAGTTACTAAAGCCCATGGATATACAGGGACCTATTAATGGTAGCTAGTATAATATTAAGAATTGTTTTTCCGACATGTCCTAGATGGAGACATAATTTAAATTATAATGGTGATGGCTGTTTTATATTTGTTCTATCCAACTCAAACCAACTCGGAGACAGTCATTAGATCTTATTGCAGTGTTAGTATATCACTAAGGCTGGAGCCACACGGGCGTAATTTTTTCAGTCGTGAGTCGCAGAATTTCGGCCGGGCCAACTGAATTTCTGTGGAGCTGCCACACGGACGTAATTTATTCAGTTACTATAGAGCGTTAGTACGGGGTGTTTGTGTCATCAAGTGCGATGGATCCCCGCCCCTCCCTCGCCCCGACAGAAATTCGGCCGAGTTTGTGCGTGTGAGTCGGCAGACAACTCATTTTGCGTCGTCGTGTGGTACAAACTGCATTTTTGTATGAAACTGAATGCAGCAGAATTTACGCGACAGAAAATACGCGACTCAGAACTCATAAAATTACGCTCGTTTGGCTTCGCCCTAACACTCCTTATCGGCATACCGCTCTCAATCTAACACCTTACTGGCTCACCATCCATCTGATATGCGGCTGACAGATCCACCGTCAGTTTGATGAGTCAAACTTCGTGATGTATCAGCCCATATACATGAAATATAACCTAAATTAGATCAAGTAGTGACATCAACTTACCATGGAATTGAGTTGCGCGAGATGGTGGTGGTGGTAGGGGTTGTGAGAGGCGGGCGGCGGGGCGAAGCCCTGGTGCGGCGCGCCGTACCAGTGGGACATGTGCGCGGCCGCCGGGTGGACCAGCCCGACCTGGTGCTGACCTGGGGAGGGAGAATTTATTTAGGAAACTCTTTGTACATACATTTAAAGTGAGGCCACACGTGAGGACTCAAAACGAGTCATGCATTCTAACTCCCTCGCTCGATTATCCACACCGTGTTAAAGGTTTGAATGCGTTTCTGCTGCCTTGTTGGAGGAGAAGTTGGGAGTAGAGCAGCACAGTCAGCGGCAGTCCCATGCTACTCTGCAGCTGAATAGAAACCTACCGGAGAAGTACATCTCGCTCACTTGATCCCGCCGTGAAGTGACAGCTATACTGTCACTTTTCATGCGCTGTGAGTGAGATTGGGTGTAGGTAGCCATCAAAAAGCTCCGATTTCTATTTTACTATATACTAGCTGCACCCCGCGGTTTCACGCGCGTAAATTTCGATCCAGTGGAAAATCATCCCATGGCATCCCATAGGAACATTTTTTCGGGATAAAAACTATCCTATGTGTTAATCCAAGTTACCGTCTATGTGTGCCAAATTTCATGAAAATCGGTTAAGTAGTTTTTGCGTGAAGAAGTAACAAACAAACAAACAAACATACTAACTTTCGCATTTATAATACCTATTAGTAGGATAAACAAAAATGTCTGCATAAAGATAGACGGCATCGGTAGACATCAGAAGCCTCTGGCTACTGTGCCTCCCAATTTTACAAAAAAAAAATATATTTATTAAAATCTAAACCTACCGAAGTCCATGGCCGACGGGAACGCTGATCCCCCGAAGCCTTTAGAGGCGTCTCCCAGCGGTTTGATCATGTCCCCCATGACTCCCCCCAGGGCGAGGGCGCACGCGCCCCCACCTCCCATGCCCATGCCGCCCTTCTTCTTCTTGCTCTTGCTGCTTAGCTTGCGGTTCCGCGTCTGTATGCCTTCCTTCTTCATTGTCAGCGGCCGGTTCACCTAGAACAATAGAAATATTTGCGTAAGCTTGACTGTGATTCTCATTATACCAACAACAACACACCTTCAAGCCAGTTCCCAAGGGGGTACCTAACCGTTAAGGACCTTTTTTTTTGTTATCCTTGGGGAAAATGCATTTACGCATCCCCACACCGCAGGGGGCGACGTGGGGTATGTGGGACTAGCAGGGAGAGAAGCTCCCGGAATACCCACTAAAAAACCCAGGGCTCTTCATGCGTCGCCGTATTGGAGGGGTTCTGGGAGACCGGCGCAGCCTTTTCGACCAGTTAAGGACCTGGTGTAAGTGAGTGAGTGAAAGAGTAAAGTGCCACATTTCATTATAATACGTTCATTTTCAAATAGTACTGAGCAGGGACGAAAGTCTTTTTGAAAATGCTATTTCTTATTCATCTGGTCATGTAAATAAGTATAAAGTAATAATTAATTATTACTTTATAATAATAATACATATTGGATATTACTATATGGACATAGTTCTATGATTGATAATATGAAATATTTTTTACTTTTTATCAGACTGCTTTAAAGGGTTCTTGTTTTTTCTTTTTATTTCAATCGCGTGTACTCGTTAAAGTATATAAAACTCCTTACATTCAAGACATGGTCCAGACATGTCAAAACCCAAGACATACACACATAAATCAACTCGATAGTAAATATAACATTAAGTACAAATTCGTGTTCGCTCAATTACTCAGCACCGTTACCGATAAGATTGTTTAATATACAGCGATAAACAATTTAATCAATTTTTACATTTTCGAGTAATATTAATTGGCAGATAAACGTACACACAAACACACTCACAAGCATTCATGGTAAATACTCATTTGTTTTTGACGTCGCAGAACGAAACAAAACATTTTTCTGTTTTTTTATATCTTGGCTAAATTGGCGCACATGAACACATGTTTGTGATTTGCGAAATAATTGTTGCCATAGACTCAATAACTTCAAATTCAAGGTATACAATAGTAAAAAAGTAGATATTTGTGTTTTATACTTGATTTGAAAAAAAAAAATTCTGGAATGCATTTCTGTTCTCCTATCGCTTACGCTTGTAGATTTAAATTTATAAAATATCGACCCAACACAAAATAGAAGACACACACTCCAGACTATCCGACTCCTACGTGTTTAACTCTAAAGCAAACCTTAAGCATTACACGTAAAGAGAAAGGCGGTAAAATCAAACGGACAATATAAAAATGTCACTTAAATTGAGACACGCCGCAAGGTCACGTGACTCAGCCCCCACTTTATCGCGACATGACATTAAGCTGTACAAAATTCGCGTACCAATTCCGAATGCTAAGCGAGAACAGGCCCATAAAGTATCACAATGAATGTTAGCCGTTTGGTGGCCGCCGACATGCGTGAAACGGACCGCGCATTTTAATTGTGATGCAACGCCTGATGGGAAACACATTTGCGTAGGTGACGCAGCGAGCGAGCGATGGTCGGCATTTGAGGAACCAGAGAACTTTTGGAGGTTCTTTGGTTTCTCAGCCGATGCATCTATTTCCGAGCCATCTGTCGGATGACGTCCAATGCTGGAGTCATGCGACGTTCACCGCTGGATTTACACCGTTTTCAAAGAGCGCCGTAAGTCTTGGTTACGAACCACTTGCCTCCAACGGCATCCCGCGTGACCAAGTCATCACTCGACGCTAATGCCTCTGTCTTCCCTAGAGGTTATCGGTTCTAAGAGCGATGTGATCTACCCTTAGCCACTTCAGCTTGATACCTTGTTGCATTATGTCGGTCGAAGATGTCCTCGTTCTAAAGATCTCCTAATTTCGGACCATATCTCGCATAGTGTACCTGGTAATATACACTGCTCACAGAAAAAAGCACAGTGGTATTTTAGGTGAAAAGATCCTATTTAACATCCCAATTATTCGGCATTCGAATTAGATTCGGCGATCGATCTCTTCCTCCAAATTGGATTTACATAACTAGACAGTTTGCTCTTTTGGATTTACCTAACTGACAGATACACGTACTGGTCAACAACTTGAAGAAACGAGTTCCCCTTTTGCATTGTCCGACTTTATAGAACATGAACAGTCAAAAAAGATTGACTGCGGCGAATAATCTTTTTCCCTGCCTAAACCTATGCTGCGGAAGCGAAGAGAAGTCTAATACAGTTTCATGGGATTGCTGTGAGTGCCTGTGAGACGATGAAAGAGAGTTTGGGGTCGAAATGCTTCCACAAAGCTTATTTGCTCAGCCCGGCCTTTGAGCAAGACTTGATGCAGTTGCATTTCGTTCTAATTCCAAACATTTTTCGCGAGCCGTATGTCGGTCACTTTCTGCATTGCATCGTTTTTCTGGGAACCGTGCGTCACGGCGGACGAACGGACGGACAATGAGTTATTCATCGCCTTCCATGGAACTTGGCGGCGGCATGTGGCCCTAAACGCACGATTGCATTGCGCTCGCCGCTGCACCAGATCATGACCCGGGCTTATTTGGCGCGATGGCAATATCTCTCTTATCTAATGGCGGAACTAAGTTTTGGGGCAATTAGACTACAGACAAAGGACGTGTACCAGATACGGTTATTATTATATATAAGTGATATCCCACATAACCCGACGACATCCAGGTATCGTTTGAAGATTTTCCCCTGCTATAAAAAAGGTACCAGATACAAATAAATTGGAGTAGTTGTAATACTTGATTACCTAATAGTACTACGACCTGATATCTCTGAAGTTGACCTGATTTCCTATATCTATAAAGACGAGAAAGAGCACGCCGATTCCCTCATTCGCCTTTTCCAACGAAAGTCTAACATAATCGGAGAGTAATCAGGAGTAGATGCGACAGCTTAGTAGTAAGGGATGTACAGCCGCCCATTTCCTGGCTTCGCGATGTTATTAGCTGTGTTACTTTAATAATAACACGATTTACTCCTACGCAGGTCTCGAACGTACTCACGATCTGCTGGCAACTAGACTGAGGCATCTGGTAATAAGTACAAACTACCCATGGATGTATCTTTTGTGCAAGATATTCCTGACTGTTAGGATGAGCACTACCTCTTCCTAAAAGTCGCCACGCTACCTGCATGCATGTAGCAGAACTAGGTCGGCACGACAGAGGAAGTATCACTCGCTTACACGAGACCGGGATTTCGTGTGAGTGTCTAAATAGCCGGTGGCAAATAGAGGTGGGAGGAGGAAGAAGAGCAACGCATCTGTTTATCTCTATACGGATGTATATGGGCGTCGGTAGTCACGAAAATGGCTCCAACTACTCCTTGGCCCCCCTATAACATAAGAAAAAGCTGAACCCCCTTAGACACCAGTCGGAATACTCAGACTTGCGTCTGCTAACTCGTGCTAATTCCCCGATGCGTTCCCGCGAAGCGCCCACACGCACGCTCCAATTGAACCAATATAAAATGCATTAACTGCACATGCCGACAGATTTAGACCTAAATAGGTCATGAAGCCTGCAGGCTAATTGGGACAATGTCGCTCGGTACTTGCATCGCTTGAATCATGGGGTAATGTAGCTCAATAAGGTGAAGTAGGTCTGAGTTACGAGTGTAGCATACCTGTAGGTCATCTAGAGCAGTGATTCTCAACCACTGTGCCGCGGCACTTAAGTGCCGCCAAATTTCGAAAATGTGCCGCCAAATGTTGCAAATATATAATAATGTTAATTTTATTAAATAATATCAGTTAAAAAGAAAAAAATATAATATATGAATATACATTTAAATCCACAAAGAAATAATGAAGTAGTGCCACACTGCATGCTTGCATGCAGTCGAATTGGGCCGGCACGACCGGGGAGGTACCTCTCGCTTACACGAGACTGGCGTAAAGTGACAGCTGTGCCATCGCGTTTCTTGCGGTGTGTAAGTAGCCGGTGGTCCATGGAGGTGGGAGGAGAAAGGAGGGTAGCGCATCTGTATAGCCTCTATGCGGATGTTTGTGGGCGTCGGTGGTCATAAAAATGGCTCCGGCTGCTCGTTTGCCCTCCTATATCATAAAAAAAAAATATTATTTGCTTTGCAACGCGTTAATTTATATTTTATCTTATTCTTTGTGTGCCGCCAAATTTTGAAATCGTTAAATATGTGCCGCAACAAAAAAAATGTTGAGAATCACTGATCTAGAGGAAAATATAAGTTATTGGGATATTTCAACTTGTAACAGTCCAGAGTTAGGAAGTGGTTATGAATCTGCGCCAACATAATTGTCTAGGGGAGCCAAAAATTGCCGAATGTCCACACACTTGTACACTATAATATGCCCTCTATCTATCTATGGACCCGACGTGACGCATCCGATATTCCATTGCTGGAATTAGTCTAGGGCGAATCAGGGTAGAAAAACGGCATAAAACACATGGCAAATACGTAATAATGTCCTAGTACGTAGTGGAGTAGAGTAGGTAGTAGTACGAAGTAGAGTAGTGACCTCTTTACTGTAGAAAATTATTATGTATGCCCTGACTTATGTCGTTTTTCCACTAAATTTCGTCTCTCAGTGAGGTGCAACTGACCGAATTTTTATTGTGACCGGTCCGTCCGTCAAAGTATTATGAATAACCGTAATTTTGGTTGCATTAACAGCGACAACCTTCACCGTGGCTTGCTTTTTATAATTATGGATCGTTAAGACCTTAAAATGTTGCACATTAAAATGTAACGGAAAGACTATAAAACAGACTAAATATAAAATGTTATTTTTTTATGGTTTATTTTAAAAAAATTGCGGATACGCTATCAAAATGGCATTTTAAAGTTTTTTGTATACAAATTTTACTTTCTGCAGTGTTAGTTTTATTAGGTGCTATATACATATCAGCTACATGTAATAAGAAATAAGTGCGCATGATTAATTTTTTTCCAGAATCCCGTTGTCAAATAACTCAAAATATGCTAAATATCTTAATATAGGTACCTATATAAATCTCGTGTCATAATGTTTGTCCTCAATGGACTCCTAAACCACTTAACCGATTATAATAAAATTCGCACACCATGTGCAGTTCGATCCAACTTGAGAGATAGGATATTTTTCATCCC